>BLKM01000502.1:914306-983965 GCA_013340265.1 Coptotermes formosanus | reverse complement strand
CATACATACATACATACATACATACATACATACATACATACATACATACATACATACATACATACATACATACATACATACATACATACATACATACATACATACGTACGTACGTACGTACGTACGTACGTACATTACATTACATTACATTACATTACATTACATTACATTACATTACATTACATTACATACATACATACATACATACATACATACATACACCAACAACTGCGCTGTAATGGGGTGCAATGATATTAAAAAATGTGGTAAACCTGCTACATGTTCCGGCCTTTTTTCGCCATCTTCAGGCAGGTATTCTACAAAGCAGAGTACAATAATTGCTAGTTGTGTCATAGATGTGCAGTAGTAGAGTTAAAATACAAGCATTGTTGCCATTAGTGTATTTTTCTGTCTTTCTGAAGATGGCCGAAAAGAGCCGAAACATGTAGGAGGTTTACAATATGTTTGTGTATCATTGTATCTAATTGTAGTGCAGTGGTTGGTACATATATGCATATATGTATGGTGACGTGTCTTACCGTACGGAACAAGGATAATTTTAAATTTAATTATGGGTCTTGCCAAAACTGGCATAGTGAAAACCTTTTTTTTTTGTTGGGGGCGTAAGTGAATTGCTTGCTTCACTTTACACATTTATCACCCGATTTGGGTGGAATTTGGCGTTAGAGATCGGCAAATGGTGCTGTTTATTTTTTAGATCCGTGAATATCGGCTTAGAGAAGGCCGTTCTTTTGTCATGGACATGAAGGGAATTACATTGTTGCGTGTGCGTGGAACGCTATGGCATTTTGGGAGCAAAGAAAGCCATGCTAATGTTTGTGTACTACGTCACATAGCACGCCATTTACAATCTTATTGTACTGACCGTTTGTGTGTACTGCTTTGCAGTGCATCAATCTAACAATTATAAACAGTTGCTAAATATTACAGATGGATTTGCTGTGGTTGCAAAAACCAATTTCCAATGCCATGACCCTACTTTACTTTGTTCGACAGCTTGTTCAGGGATTTCGTTAAGACTTTCATGTAGACTTCTCATCGTACGTCAAACGGCATTCAAGGTACAGTTGATATGAGCCGTATTGAACGAAGGCGTACTTAGGAGGATATGGACAGATTTGAGCTACCGCTGGGACATGTGTCGCGCTTAAGAAAGAGTAATCTAATACATCACTTGTAAGAAGAAATTTCAGGTGGTCACTGTCATTTTGTAAAAGAAACACACTCGTGTCTTCTGTAAGACCAGAGCTGTAAATATGTGAATTTGTTAAGTACGTTAATACGTATGTAGCCGGATTACAAAATACAGTCGAACCGGGTATAACGTTATGAAAGGGACTGAATATTTTGTGTCGTTATAACCGAAAAGTATAATGTTATGGTTAATAGTGGTGCATGAATATCTGAAGCTATAGACAAGGTGTCGTATAAAGCGATGTCGTTATAACCGGGTTCAACTGTACTGTGACATGATAATTAAAATTATATCTGGGTAAAAGTTAGGTATTTTGGGATATTGCGCCACGTTGACTGGCGGCACGGTGTCCCATCCCAGAAGACTTGAAACTTCAGCAACACCGCAATGATAACCTCAAATTTCGCACTATATCGAGTTCTTTTACTGTTTTAGTAGTTTAAACACGAATCGCGTTGATCTGTAGAATTTTTTTCCCCCAGTGAATATCTATCACTGCTTTTTTTTTCGCGTGTTGAAACTCTTTTTCTCTTTTAAGCCTACAAACAGAAATAACAAAATCCCTCTGCTGAAGCGTCACATCATGCAGACACGCGAGACGGTAATACTGTTCGTGCAGAAGATTATTCCTGTCGCGCTTGTTTAGATTTTTTCTTTTCTTTTACCTAATCCTTTACAGGACGGACCATAGCAGTGGAATACATCGCACTTGCTTGAGGTTTGAAGAGCGTGATGAGAAGTTTACATTGTTTTATACCAAAGTTTATTCTATAGCCCGGGAGTAGTTTAGGTGATAAAAACAGCTCTTGATTTCCATTACTGCCAAACTGTCGCATTACCTCGACGTAGTATACGTCGTTATGACGACTCTAGAGGTTTTGTGTCTGGTGAACATTTACACATTGTTTGGTGTCATGTTGTTTCGAGAGCAGTTTATTCACTGTTATGTATTCTTACGGGCCTCGTGCTTGAAGTGTGTGCTATTGGGGTAGACTGTAAGAAGACTGGTGACTGTAGATGCGGTTATTCCGACGTTGCAAGTTTTGTGACTTTTTAACAGTTGCACAGTGTTCAGTGTCACGTTGTTTCGGAAGCGTTTTATTCACTGTTGTATCCTCTTAAAAGCCTCAGGCTTGACGTATTCGGAGTTTACTAGTTGCGTCCCGCGGTCAGTTTTCCAGGCTGCTGAGGGTCTGGGTATGAGGTGCGTCCCGCGGTCAGTTTTCAGATACAGCACTTGTGTAGCAGTTGTGTGCCACGCTGCTGCAGTGAAGATGGAGCTACTTAGAGTTGATCAAGCGACACGTAGTGAAAAAGGGAAAGATCTCATTGCCATTAAGGGCTTCAAGTTCGTTTTCAAAAAATCACTGCTGAGAGCATGGAGCGATGGTGCTGCACAAATGAAAAATGTGAATGCTACGTAAAGTGCAATGCAACTCGAGAGATTTTTTGGGGGGGGGGGGGATGTGAGGCATAATCATGATAAAGACAGTGAAGCCAGCTTAAACCGACAGATATTAAATAATTCTGTGAAAAGGAAGGCAGTGGAGGACTTGTGTCAAAGCCCGCGCAAACTGATTCACAAAGAACTGCACCGCCAGGACCTGAACACTCTGAGTTATCAGGACACACGGAACGTGAGGAGGCACACTCGCCATGCGTGCTCCTCCCAACTGCTTCCTCTCCCAAAAAATGTTGCGGAAACTCATGAAGCTTTATGTGCTGTCCAGGTGTTAACAAGTTCAAAAGAGCAGTTTTTGCTTCTTAATGACTCAGAAAAAAATATTGTAAGGTTTTTCTGCAAAACCAACTTACGGTTTCTCAGCTCGATTGATTGCTTTACTTTGATGGGGCATTCAGATCAGTTCCAAAGTTTTTCCACCAACTATTTAAAATTCATGGGCTCAAAAGTGGTCACTATGTGCCACTTGCATTTTTCTTGCTGACCAATAAACGTCAAACGTCATATGAGGTCTTATTCAGATATACAATTGCAGAGGCTGCAAAACATGGTGTGAATGTGTGTCCCACAGTCGTTTATGCTGATTTCTAAACCGCTGTTCACAAGGCAGTGAGAACAGTGTGGCCGGGCTGTAAAGTTAAAGCATGTCGTCTTCATTGAGGACAGAGCTGGTGGCGGAAAATACAGTCTTTGGGACTCAGCAAGCAGTACGGAAAGAAGGACTCAGAGGTAAGTCAGTTCTTGAAGAAAATATTCGGACTCTCGCTTTTACCACCAGCGGAAGTCGGCGAATGCTTTGCATTTGACTTTATATCCCACCTTCCGAACGACAGGCGAGTGGCACAGTCTTGCGATTACCTACTAGAACATTATATCGAAGCGGGCTCCATTTTTCCTCCGCCTGTTTGGTCTGAATGTTCCGCATCATCATTTAGGGCCACAAACTCATTCGAGTCATTCCATGCCCATGTCAATGCACTATTTTACAGCGTGCATCCTAACGTTTTCTTTCTTGTATCTGCACTGCAACAAATACAGAACGAGATCAACATCAAAATGAGAAGCGTCACTGCACGACGACTTAGAAAATCAGCAACCGTCAGGAAAGAGGACTTCATATCTTCAAAGTGTGGATATAGTATAAGGCCAACCTGATTTCGAGAATCGAATTTGTTACATCAGTGTCGTATAAATTTCTACCAAACACGGATTTATAGTTCCTTATTACTTGCACTTTTCATGACACTTGCCACTTTTGTATCTGTCCATATCATTGCACACAAGATAACAGACTTTGCAATTCCTGTTTAAATAATATTGGTAAAATTTGTATAAAATAAATGTACAAGTGGGGCACGCGGTGGTGCAATTGGTTGAGGCAGTGCCCTACAGGTCGCGGGTTCGATTCCCGATGGTGTCAATGGAATTTTTTTATTGACGTAATCCTTCCGGCCGCACTGTCGTCCTGGGGTCGACTCCGCCTCTAACAGAAATGGGTACCAGGAGTATTTGCCGGGGGTAAAGGCGGCCGGTGCGTGGGGCTGACAACCTTACCACATTCATGAACCGATTGTCTTGAAATCTGGGAGCCTTAACATCCTGGAACCCTCAGGACCTGTCCGGGCCTGTAATGGGATGGTTTTTCCTTTACCCATGCACATGTCGAAATGACCTGCACATGTCTTGTTGAAAGAGAAGTAAGTCCGAAGATTTACATGGAAATATTTTGACCTTAAATAAGAGTAACTCGAAGACTGATCACGTAAGCTGCCGCAAACAGTAACACTTGACTTGCAATCAGCAAGTGTCCTTTTCTAACCTCGGCTGAGTTGCCAACTGCGATGCCTGAAGTTTTCGTGTATTTTCCTCAGGCCCCCAAGTAAATGCAGGGTTGTTATGTCAAGAAGGCCACCAATGGGTCCTGTAATATCCTTTTATATTCTTTATTCATTAACAATTTTATTATTCAACTCTATTATTCTGACCTTCTGACACCATACATGAATAAACTAGAAATAAATAAATAACTGGAAGTTGAAGACTACATACCAAGAGCCTTCACAATTTCTAATCTTGACCGTTATTAGCATGAGCAAATCAAGAAAGATGAGGTCGGATCTGCAAGTAGCAGATATGTGACTTATGAGGATTTTCTTGACTTGTTGAGCAACTCTCCGCTTCTGAAGCGGTCCTGTGCTGCCGGAGGCAAATCCCTTGAACTGCTATTTCTGTAATCCGTTCAAGATTTATATGTGTAACGTATCCTGAAAGGATGCCAAATGAATACACAGGCATAGCTGTTTGAAAGACTTTTTCTGGAAAGTGATGACATTAAAATCAAGAGTAGGGTAGGGACTACTGCAAGACGCCCGCTACTATCTTAAGAGTGGCAATATTTGCTGCCAGATTTTGCTGCCTTTGATATAGTTTTTAAGAAATATGTAAGATTCCGGTCTGAAGAGGAGTATGCCGATCTTACTTCACCTTGAACACTTACCACAGGATCGATACACGAACCTTGGAAGTACTTAAAAGTTTCTTTGCTGGGGGACAGCTGGGGGGATGTGTGATGTGGTCGGTCTTATGAGGAAGTTACCGACAGCACAAAGTCAACAAATGTACACCAGCTAGAAGAGCGGGCAAAACTGGATCATATTCTCGCCATGGCTTTTTGTGTCCTGTGGCTGCGGATAGCGGAATGACATATTCCGTAAAAGCCTAGTGGTCATTATACGTACCACAAGGTTTTACTAACAACGTCTGTACTTTTTTATACAGTGTATATGTGTTATTTCTTGTGATTCCTACAATAAACAACACAGGCAATGCCGGTATAGCCTAAAATTGAGGCGCGTTCGCGTAACCATTATTGCCGTGGAACAGCGATATGTATTTCATGTTCTGAATGTGTGTTTGTAGCCTTAGTTATCCAGAATGCAATGCTCGTGCGCCATATTATGTTGTCATCTGTGGCCTGTCAGTTTCTACAATATGTTTCCACATTATCTCATAAACGACACGATTTTCGGAAAATAATTACTGAACATAAAATGTTTGTTTTGATTTTCTCTATGTTCGAAACATTTCTGATTCCAAGAAGAATTGAGCAAGATATCATAATTGTACTTAGGTCTTCATATAAGTTACCCGTTATTCTCGTCAGGTTTTCATGAAACATGAATTTTCTCGACATATTTTCAAAAAATACTCAAATATCAAATGTCATGAAAATCCGTCCGGTGGGAGCCGAGTTGTTCCATGCGGACGGACGGACGGACGGACAGACAGACAGACATGACGAAGCTAATAATCGCTTTTCGTAATTTTGCGAATGCGCCTGACAACGATTGTTTCTTTACACAGTATTAAGCTATGGGGTGCTTCTAATGGAAGTACAGAATGTTCTCTATGAGGTACGAACTGAATATTTATATATAACTTAGATTAATTTCAGTCTTGAAAGGACAAATGAGTTAGGGTTGTCATTTTCTGTTACTTTGCTACTGCTACGTGCTGGAATAGAGCTGTCACAAAGCATCGATCGATCGATCGATCGGTCGCGTTTGATTACCCAGTCAGAGTTTACGTCACCTTCATTCTGACCAGTTGCTACCCATAGCGGGAATTACGTCTACAAGCCATTTGCTTAATTGTGTAAATCGACTACAGATTTGCACTGAATCCAACAGGACTGTATGTATATTCCAGATCCCGTGAGAGCTGCATGAATACAGACTGACAAACACAATAGCGTCAGTTGTGTCTCGTACGTGGATAATATTGGGACAGTGTCATGCTTAGCTTCTCTGTAGGTTCTCGCTATTGTAACACAGCAGGCTGAACAAATGTGTTCTTCGTCCAGTTTGAAACCAATGTAATGTTGTCCGTTATCTGAGTCATGGTGCTTAAAGACGACGTTTAGAAATTTCCATCTATTTCTGTCCTCTGTTCTACAGTTGCCATTAGCTATACTGAGACAGCTGTTAGTTATTTTGATAGTGTATGCTGACTGTAGACCGCTGGAATCGAAGCCGAGTTGTTTTTTAGCATTAGGCTTTATGCTAACCACTGCAGCCGCAGTAGAATGGTATTTGAACCCTGTTGATTGAGCTGAATTTAAGTTCTTACCGCGCAGTAAACTCATTGCTGTTCGTTTGTTAAAAACCACTCAGTTAATGCCGTATAGGGAAATGAGCACTGTTTCTTCAGGGATACGTATAAAACACGCATATTTCTTCTGTGAGCAGAATGTAGAGTTTTTGAATGATAAACCTGGGGTTTCGTGAAGTAACCACTGGGCTTTAAAGGGTTCGAGGTTAGATTTTCAATTTAGTGGCGATCATGAATCATAAATAAGAACTAGTGATTGAAACAATGCAGAAATCCAGTTATATTAAGTGTAAAAAGCACAGGAAGAATAATTTCGAATTGATTTATGAAATACCTGCAAAATTCATAAAATATGTGTCATGATTACAACCAGCTAACCTGAAGATGGAAGCGCACTCAGCTCCGTAAATGTCGGGTGGAGTAATTATGCCCGAGAGAGTAGGCAATGTAACACTAGTTGTAATGAAACGACCACTGCGAAAAGTGTTTACTGAATAGTGAATTTAGTGAATATTGTGGGCAGGTGATGCATGTTGAAGTACCAGAGAAACTTATGCCCTTTATTTACTGGAACTTAACTAAAGAGTGATAAGCCAGTGAGTGTAAGTTTTGTAATTTCCAGCTACGAAATATTTCTTCGTGCGCAGTATTGATAAGTAGAATATGAAGGAAGTTGCACGTATTAAACCTTCGAGAGACACGCTCTATGTCAAGAAGGCTGTGAGTATTACCGGCATGACATTCAGTATTGTCTACATTTAACATGAGATGTACTTTACTGTGTGGTTCCCCTTGCTCCTCTATACTTCCTCGCTACTACATGGAGCAGAGACCTTCCTGAGAAGCTAACATTTCCTCAGCTAGTCAAGAAATTCCCCGCATTTTATGGAACCGAAAGGTTCGTTACAGCATTCACGAGCGCCCGCCACCTGTCCCTATCCTGAGCCAGGTGCCCCTCACGACATGATGATACAACGACAGGGGCAACTTTTTTACCTGTGTCTTATCATTTGTGTGTAAGGCGAGACACTGTTTGTAAAGTATCAACTTCACGTGTGGGCTTTATATGCAATGAGATTTGTTACATATGTTGCCACACTTTACATCAGAACCGTATGTTAAGTACACGTATTTTGCTTCCATCTCATAATTTTTGCTTTCCTCATGTTATCTTATAACACCATAAACTTATCATCACCGATTTTAGGAATACAGGGCATTGGGATGCCCTGTAGTGACATAATGTCCGTACCAAATTTCGTGAAAATTAGTTACTGCAGAGGTTGATGTCAGAAGTCTTAATGATAAAGGAAGGGAGGCTAAACATGAGAAGGGAAGGGATAAAGCCAGATGTATTATGTTTATTTATCCTTTAATGCACAGTGGTAACTATGAGTACCACCTGCTGCAAGATTAGAAACCTCTGAACTTTGTGCACAGTGTGTATTTATGTGTTGTAAAATTCTTACAACAAACTGTATTTTTTTTCCTATATCGCATTACCGGACCTACATTTTTAATGCTCTGTGAAGCAGGGACTGGGTATTTACATAGAATGCAGATTAATTTTAGACTTTAAAGTGTGAAGCTGCCTCTTCTATTGTAGAGATAATGTGCTTTTCCTCGCCTTATTTCCTGTGTTTTATTATTATGTGGTTTCCAGCCCCTAGCTTTTCCTATCCTTCCCTGTTAACGGAGGAAGGGCCCGATCCTGCTGTCCTATTCAAGTTCCACAACTTCTGCCATAATGTTCTCTCCTGTCGTCATTATCTCTTTATTGTCCATTTGTCTCTTGAAAGTGAAGGTCAGTGTTTCTGCTTGCCGCAGTCCTGTATGATCATTCTGAGTATTTTAATAAAACAAGCTTTGTACCGAGTGCGTTCTGTCAAAGTGGCCACATAATTAGTTTTTATGGGCTGTTTCTGTAACGCAAAGGATTATTTCATGGTTGTCTTTGACCACTTATGTAAGTGACTGCCTCTTACTGGTTGGTGAAGATTACTGAAACGTTGACAACTAATGAAACTACTGATGATGCTAAATTACTTGGCTAAAACGTCAATATAGTCCTGCCGTGTGATGAATAAAGAACCCGTAGTAGACACTGGTATGAAAGTTGGTCTAGAAACGCCCACGGAGAAACCTAATTAAATCACAAGCTTATGTATCGTCACCAGAGGGCAAGACAGAGCCGCAACGTGAAGATAGCTAATGTATCATTAAGGGCAACTTAAACTGGGGATACACATTGTTGTTTTGTTCCTTCTCATTTTATGTTGAAATCTATATATCTTTACTAATTGCGTCAGTGTGAAACTAATACATATGAAGTAACAGAGAATGGTGAAAATTACTTAATGAGAGCTTTAAAAATATTCATACTTCACGAAATACTATTCGCGTGATAAGAAATATAAGATGGTCAGGTTATGTAGAACGCATGAGATGGGTGATCAATTCGATTTCTACATGAGGTATCTGAACGGATGAACCAATTGAAAGACGTAGGTCAAGATGGTTGAATAATATTAAAATGTATCTTTAGTTGGTTGTGAGGGGACTCCTATGTATTTGATTATTATGGCTTAAGTTAGGATCCAGTGGTTGGCTGATATGAACACGTTAACGAATCTTTAGATTCCAAGGTCGGGCTTTTCTTAGCTAGCTAAACGCTTGTCAGTTTCTGAGGAATGAATCTGCTACACACTGTAAATCAGGCTGCGGTACAATGTAGTGATGCGTAAACTAAGAAGGTCGAGCGGGGAAGAACACGCGTCACGCATGAGAATGTACAAATTCCATCCATAGTTTAGTTGTAAACCATAATGGAAGAAAAGACCCACGGAAGTATGGAGTCAGAATATTAAATTGATCATTACATGTAATAGGAAACACTTTAATTTTCGCTATATGTCTATGAGTTATTTCCATGGAAACAGTAGTGCTCACATTCGTAAGCATGTGGCAACTGTGCTATCTGAAGGATAAAGATGTGATTCAGTTTGCTGTTTTAACATAAATTAAATTTAGGAAAGAATGTGGTGAGGTACGACAAGGACTAAACGAAAGGAATAAAAGTGACGAGGTTGAAGATACGAAAGGAATTATTCCTCCTTGAACTTCAATTCCACTTATTTTATTTTATTTTATTTTATTACTTTTTTTCATGGCTTAACAGCCCTAGTGGGTCTAGGCCTCATCATTGTTAAGTATTCGAGATCACACTGAGACATACCACATTCGATAGGACTCCTCTTGACGAGTGATCGGCCCGTCGCAGAGACCTCTGCTTCACAACACATAACGTTCACAAGAGAAATACACCCATGTCACCGGCGGGATTCGAACCCGGAATCCCAGCAAGCGAGCGGCCGCAGACCCGCGCCTTACACCGCGCGGCCACTGGGATCAGCGACTTATTGGTGTAGTATAATTTTACAGTTTGTATTCTCCTGCCTCAGGGTAGTGTCATGTTGTGGAATTTGTGGCAGTGGTGACGATCTTGTCATGTATAGCGACGAGTTACTTGGTACCTGGGCGTGGGAGTGTGTTATAATGAGGTAAATCAGCGAGCCAGACGTTTCGTAGGGACACCTGTAGCTAACATTTTGTAAGTTGCACTGTGTGTCGTGAGCATACACTCACTCCGGTTTATTGATTTGAACAACCAAACAACTTGTTGGAAGCCATGCTGCCCGTGCTCCGTACACATGCCTACCGTTCTGCGAGTTCGCAGGCTGTTCTGAGTCATACTCGTGCATTGTATAGGCGACACAGTAGCACCGACAGATTGTCATTAGCGAGATAATTAACGCTTTAAAGACTGAAATTAATCTGAATTCCATATAACTGTTCAGTTTGTAACTCACAGACAACACTGTTCTTCCATTAGAAAGACCTCTCCATGAATGCTATATCCTACAGGGAAACAATTGCTGTCGTAAGAATCATAGGGAACAGACATATAGGGTGCGATGTGACAAAATGAAATTTTTGTTACGTTAAATCTGGCGGTGTATATAGTAACCATTGAGGTTTAAAGGATTAAACTCTGTGTGTGTGTGTGTGTGAGTTGTAAATGCCTCTGAGTCTGAGAATGCTATATTATTTTATGTATTTCTTGATTTCGGTACTCCGTCGTGTAGTATTCCGAAAAAAAATTATCGTTTTGGAAATGGGATCTGTTTTCGCCCTCAGATGGGGAGGCATCTGCTACAAATAGCTAGGTCCGATAACGAGAGTGCTATTTACAGACTTATTATCTCAGAGGTGTAACCTGATATTAAAAGCATACCTCTATGTTGTTACTTGTAATGACTGTGAATTAACATCCATAGCTTGTATCAGTTATAAATGACGTGTTTTCAAAAAATTAGGAGGATATTTTGTGCTGATTTCCGAACAGTAAATGTATTGTAATTGTGCTCTGTGTGAAGTTGCTTCCATGCTTTTTGCGTGTTCGTACAAGCAGGTACAAAATTGTATGACAAGAATGAGTACAGCTTGTCATTTGATAGAGAATTCTTCAGTGCAAACTCATTGACTGATGACTGAGTGGCTAAATGTTTGGCTAATTGTCTAAGCAGTTGGCACTCGGTTACATAGTCTGTCTGACAGAAACTGCTCAGGTCCTCTCTAATGAAGCGTGTTTTAATCTTTAGGTGAAACATCCTGCTGTGCCTCAGTCAAATATACATATATACTCCAAAACACCGTCAGGGCACAACAAAATTTACGAATCTGCAGGTTACCAGTTTCGGCTTATCAATTAAGCCGGTGTCAGATATATTCAATATCAAGAGTCATGTGAAAACCTTATACTTTCATGTGGGACCTCAGTCCCACATGAAAGTATAAGTTATTTGTTTGGCTGTTGATGTTGAATACGTCTGATAATAGCTTAATTGAAAAACCGAAGCAAGTAACCTGAAGATTCCTGAATTTTGTTGTGCATGACGGTCTTTTGACGGTGCTTTGATGTGTGTGTGTGTGTGTGTGTGTGTGTGTGTGTGTGTGTGTGTGTGTGTGAAAGCTCGTTTTGTCGACATTTTATATCACTTCTGTAATGAGCGGTCTCGGACTGGACAACCCAGGAATTGTGTTTTGGTTTCCGGCAGGGGAAGACAACTTTATTCTCCAGAGCATCTAGATCAGCTTTGAAGCCCACTCAGTCCCCTGTGTGACAGTAGGGTGTTAAAGCGGCCGAGGTATGAAGCTGACCACTTAGCCTCCATCTAGTGCCGAAGTTCAACATCAGTGGAGCCGTACACCCGTTCTCCCGTACGCCTTCATGGCATGAACAGGATAACTTTTTTCTTGGGCAAGGGATTGACCGGTCGCTAAAAAGGGCACAGACAAGTAGATGTGCATTCCTGTCCCGGGTGGGATACTAAACCACGATCACTGTCTTCGAGTGGGAGACGACAGGATACCTGCAGAGTGCACACCAAATCTGCTCGGCTGTAAGGTCGCCAGTTGTCAGTAATGTGAGGCCGAATTTCAGCAGATACAAAACATGCAAGTTTGCCATTACAGTGCAACTCGAGAGAGGTTAATTTAGTCAGCAGTACCAGCAACTATTTTGTTATTACTGCCTCTCCAGTTCTGGAATCCAGATGGTCATTTTGCATGAACATTGCACACCAAATTTCAGTGAGTCGTCTGTAACAGCTGCCTCAGCACAGATGAAGTGCAGTGTCTAAGTATGACTAACTATCTCCATGGAGTACAGTCCTGTTTCAAAAGGTAAGAGGCATAGTTCTCAGCTTGTTAGGAAATTTCCCGCATTTTGTGGAACTCGAAATTTCGTCAACGCATTCACAAGGGGCCCGCCATCTGTCCCTCTCCCGAGCCGGATCAATCCAGATTGAAGTATGGAAACTGGCTGGTGAAGGGATCACCTGTTTAATAGGATTACCGACCCGAGCGGTGTGACCAAGTACTACCCCGGCCTTCGTATGTGGGTTTCCCGAATTCAAATTTAGCCCTGAAACGGGCTATCTTGACTGAGGTCTTTCGTGATATTCCAGAGTCGCTGCAGGCAAATTATTTAGTAGTACTTCAAATTATAACACAGTCGCTTCCTTACACCACGTCTAAAATGCATCATTTACTTGTCATTTTACTTTTCGGCCCTGTATAAACTGAGATACTTTTTTCTTCTCGTGTTTGTCTTACGACGCTGTCAGTATGTCAGAATGTAATGTCGAATGGTAAGACGGTTTGTGTTTGATGAAGTGGAAGAGATTAGGGATGAAACAGTCGTGGCCTAATAGAGGCACCATTTAGACGGACTGAGCAAAACCTGGAGAACCGCCCTCAGTCAAGATAATCTATGCATAGGCTGAGATTCGAACCGAGTACCCACCGAATGTAAATCTAAAACGTCACCGTAATACCAGCCTGCCCGGTTTTCTGAGCTACAGACGTCTTAAATGTAGCAAACGTCGATACAACACCACTGTCTTTTCACCGCAATTTTTGGCGGTATATCGAGGGTGGTGGTCAATCGAATTTCTCTTCTCAGGCTTTCATGGATGCTAAGCGAGGGTGGCGCTCTGTCAAGGGTTGACTGTAAATAATTAGTCCCTTAAACACTGACATTTATAGTACATTACATGTAAAACTTCATCTTGTTCCCCATAGAGAACGGCAGTGTCCATTATAAGGCCAGTCAGTCAAGGCTGTTTAGGGGAACAGTCTGTGTTTATTGTGAGAACGATTTAAAACACATCAATGCAAAGTGCAAAAAATGCAGAGATTTTAATATTAAAACAAGTGGTAGGCGTACGTACAGTCACCGCTGCGTTTTAAGTGGTTGATTTACATTAGGAGGTCGGCAGAGATTTCGGGACCTAGACCTTCACTCTGCTGGTGGTAATGCTTTTCTCCTTCGTTCCAGCCCGTCTTATCGTCCTTTATTTGATCTGAAAATGGGGCATAAGCGAATGTGGATCTCACAGTTTTGTTTCTCATGCTTCCATTTATGTCTAGCAACTAAACTCTTATCAGTGGGGAAAGAAATGTGTTGCTGCAATGAATTATTGACTATGGGCTGCCCACGTGTCTTGCTGGGGTGGGTTTACGTGTGAGGACAAGGTTACAGTGCATTATCAGAGTTCAGGGTCCGACGTATTTAGGTCACAAGAGGTGCTTACTAGCTTTACATCACTTTTATACAGCGCGGTCATGACCCGCGGTGTTCCTTCTGCTTGTAAGCACCTGTCTGTCACGCCACATCTCTGTTTTGCGCTACCGCCAGCAATTGTACGGTCAGTTTTTTGAATCGTAAAACTCGAATATGTTTTGTAACAACGTAAGTGTGCAAATGGAAAAGTAATTGGATAACATTTTAGTTCACTGAGTAAGTAAATCGACTTGCTATGAGCTGAAAGGTCGAGGGATCGAATCCTTATGGAGGTGAGATTTTCCTTGCCGTTCAGACCGTCTCGAGGCCGACTCAGCCTCGTGTACGAAAGGTACCGGTTCTTTCCCGGGAGTAAAACGGCCGGGGGTTGGTGCTGACCACCTTCTTCTAGCGCCGAAATTGCGAATGGGTTGGAGCTATACCTTCGCCTTCCCACTCTGCCAGCATAGTCATGTTATGGGGCGACCTTTACCTTTACCTTTACATTTAGACAAGTAAATACATTACAAAAATAAATTCATAGGTGCACAAATTGTGAATTAGGAAAGGAAAAACAAAACAAGTAAATGCATAAATGCATAAATGATAATAGGAAAAATGTGATTTGATGTTATCATGACGGTTAATATGAAGATTTCGGCGTTTTAGACTGTAATACTTTGTACTTCGGGAGGAAGGAGAGGTAAATTTCACCCTATGACATGCCGTGAAGGCCCGGGGGGGGGGGGGTACAGATATTCCCGTGCCCTCTATTTCAATTCTGCTCTAGAAGGGTTGGGTCGTCAAAGCCATGTCTCCGCTGCTTTACTGCCCATAAGGAGACCCAGTACCCATTTTACAGGCGGTTGGGTGGGCCTCGGGTCCTGTCTGGATGGGTGCGGAAAATCTCGCCACCACTGGAGATGGACCCCGTTGGGGGCTATTTTGTAGACTGGAACCTGTCTAATAAAATGTGCGGCGACACATCCCTGCTGGCTGATATTAATAACAAATAACTGAAATGTCAAACAAGCGTAATAAACAGCTAGTCATGCAATATCCGTTGGCATGTTTATGGGTGAGGGGCACACAGTGGCGCTGTTGGTTGAGGCACTGCGCTACAAACCGGAAGGTCGCGGGTTCGATTCCCGATGGTGTTATTGGAATTTTTCATTGACTTAATCCTTTCGGCCGCACTATGGCCCTGGGATCGACTCAACCTCTAACAGAAATGAGTACCAGGAATATTTCCTGGGGGGTAAACGCGGCCGGTGCGTAGGGCTGACAACCTTACCACCTTCATGTCTGGAAATCGGGGATCCTCAACCTCCTGGAACCCTCAGGGCCTGTAATGGGATTGCTTTTTTTATGTTTATGGGTGAACGGCTGTTATACTGCGAAGTGGAATATGACACACCAAGGAAAATGCTGGGACTCTAGAAATTGCGAAAATTATGAAGGGAATTTAGTTACACGTACACTCTTCACTTGGCGTTGTTACTATACTTAAATGAAGGAAATTATTGTAAGCTGGAAATTAAACGGAAGATATGAGTTCTTGTAGAAGCTCCCACCGTGTTTCTAAGTGAAGTATATAATCCTGTAAACTGACGTTCAGAGGAGTAATTGTTTCACATATTCATAAATGGAGTCTTCTTATGGAAATGTGAACTTAACAGAAACCTCAGGTCTGTGAATACAGTTTGCTGTAATGTGCCTTGAATTGAGAGCAGTTGACTGCAGATTTCCTTCGCTCGAGGTGGCTTTGTGGTGGGCCTTAGCAACATACATATTTCATTTGCAGTACATATATACTGCATATGCCATAAACTGCAACACAGCACTTTGCCAGGAAACTAAGGAAGCTGATAAAGAACAAAAAATAATGAAGTTTTTTTTTCTGTCTGAAGGACTTGCCATAACGCAGTTAAGTTTTTAATTCTGTTGAAATTAACTTTGTTGTATATGGAAATATATTTAATCAGGCCAATATCGGTACACAGTGCGTGCCGAATATTAAGTGACTTACTGGTTGCTGTTTCAATGACAACAGTATTCCTGAAGGACCTGTAGTCTTGATGCCAAATCTTTCCTTTTGTAATTTATATAAATATTATTATTTTCAATTTTACTTTTGAAAATTAACATAGTGTTATGTCAGAATGTTATCCAATACAGGCACTGAATATTATGATGGATTTCTCGTATATTTAGCTGGGACAATAATGTCGTCTGTTGGAACGCATAGTAGTTTGTCGCCCAAGTAAATCGATTGGTATTAAACTTGTCCCCAAAATATGCCCCTAAGTTTAGATTAAAGATATACGATTGATAGGTGTGAATGAAGTAATTTAGTCTGCATGTAATGGATACGGATATCTCAAAGGATAGGAAACGGAAGCAAATGAATCAGGTATTGTGAAACTCTGTTTAAAGGTTTGGAAGCTGTAAGATGGATCCGTTAGGCCTAAGTGATTTGTGATTTGTGTGTCTGTATGGCCTGCATTTTCTGAATCTTGTTTTTCTGAGATTTGGTAATTCCGTCAGGACGAGGGATCGGCACGTCCCCAGGTGTACCTACACGGGAGAACACAAACACAGAAGACACGCACACATCCATGCCTCAAGTTGGATTCGAACCCACGGTCCCAGTTTTCGAGTGACAGTATACAATACACGGGACAGACGGCCCGATTTGTAGTTTAGAGACATCAAAAAGGCAGAAAACTGCCCCAGTGCGTTCCGTATATATTATAATTTAATGAATTATCTGATGAACTCAATAAATTTAAGGAAGTTTACTCCTAGGGAGTGAATACATTTTTGGACGCCTAATTATTTGCTAGTCACTAAATTCCTCAACGTTTCGACATGTTACCTTTGTACGGTACATTGTAAAGACTCGTACCCAACGACCTTTGATCCATCAGAGCCTAGGGGATACTGTATGCACCACCAATTTTTAACATGGAAAAAGTCGACGTTTTGCCCACACAATGCAATTATACAGGTATGTTTTGTATGTTGCTCATACTAAGCAGCGATTATTTCCTTGCACGGCACTAACTGAATTGTTTGTATTACCGGGACGGAGTCTGTTTAGTGCGCGGAACAAGCTGAATCTTTGAATATCAGTCGGGCAAGTCGTGTTCATACCTAGGGAAATAGGAGCAGGGATGGCACAATTGTGTGCAGGTTGAGATGTAAGGGGCATGTAGCACGCACGAGAGAATTTAAAGTCTGAACAGATGGAGGAGGGGTGAATTGGGATAGCGTAGTTCGTAGACTATGCTACAGGCTGGACGTCTGGTTGGATCGATCGGAGCAGAGGCAAGATTTATTTCTTCTTCAGAGCGTCCAAATGTGCTCCAGAACCCACCCAACGTCTTATTCAGTGGGTACTGGGGCCCCTTTGCCCGAGGGTAAACCAGCTGGGGCGTCAAGTTGAACACACACCTCAGTCTCTTTCCGAGGTTAAGAATGAGTACAGATATACCTTCACCACCCCGTGTGCCTTCATGGCCTGCTCATGGCAGGTTTTACCTTTATACCTTTAGGAGGGGAGAACTCTGAAGATGTAGGTGTGGAAGAAAGCTGTCGCGCCCGCTTTTAGAATGATGCTGAAACCATCGTAATTAAAAATAATTGGTGGGTTAGTACACGAATTAAAGGGAAATGAGTGTACCTCCAAAAGAGATTAGCGGCAAAGAAAAGTAATGTGGACATTATAAGGAAATATTAACTTCCTTGCATTTGCACTTTGTTCTTATTCGTGGTTAACGTGGCTGCTCAGTGGATAGAATGCACCACAGAGCAACAATGCTTGGTGTTTCAGTTTTCATGGTCAGAGATGGTGATAAGTATTAATATTAGTGAAAGATTAATAGCTCAGTATGGCATTAGCAAAAGAAAGGTGTTTACGAGTGTGTAAAGATATTGGACGAAGGACCGATTAGTGTATTTTATGAGGACGATCTGGGCGTTCATTGGCCGTAATATATGTTAAATTTAATGAGTAGATCGATAGATGTATCCGGGTTAACCCACGACGCAACATTGCTAGAACTGCATGGGAAACGAACGTAAACAGTGGAAGTAACAGTGCAAGGTTAGTCCAAGTTCCAACCGAAGGTAAGTTATTGTGATTTAGTCGCGAAGCCTGTGAACCTTTTAACCAAATGCATTGAAAAAGAAGACTGTCTGATTAGTGTGGCGAAGCTTATAAAAATCGCGCTGTTTACGTTCGTATTTGAACGAATTAATATAATGTGTGTTTTAGTGGGTCATAATTGAAAATTTCCGCTTTGTCTTTACTGTGGGCCTCAGTTGATATTAAACCAGAAAGTGTGTAAGTACACCGATCCCAGTGGCCACGCAGTCTAAAGCATAGGTCTGCGGCCGAGCGCTTACTGGGATCGTGGGTTCGAATCCCACCGGGGGCATGGATGTTTGTCTCTGAACAGTGTTTGTATTGTCAGGTAGAGGGCTCTGGGACGGGTCAATCCCTCGTCCAGAGGAGTCCTACCGACTATGGTGTGTGCCTCAGTGTGATCAAGTGCAAATAAAAACCCTCTACACCTACTGTGAACAAGTGGGTAGAAGAGGGAAGGACTACGAAACAAAACGAAGTGTGCAACTACACGTGTTCCATCTGATAGCCCGTCGTTGGCGACTCGCCTAAATAACACTTTGCGGTCTTCCTGGAAAATGAACTCTGTAGTAATTTTAAAGATATAGCAAACGTGTGTATCCGCTCTTTATTCTCCTGCGTAAATAGGAGTCATCATGCCTGGAAGTTGCGTAATATCTGTTAAATTTCAGTTCTCTCTTGTATTTTGTAGCCGATCCTGGTGGCCGCGCGGTCTAAGGCGTAGGTCTGCGACCGAGCGCTTGCTGGGATCGTGGGTTCGAATCCCACCGGGGGCATGGATATTTGTCTCTTGTATAGTGCTTGTGTTGTCAGGTAGAGGTCTCTGCGACGTACCAATCCCACGTCCAGAGGGGTCCTGCCGACTGTGGTGTGTGTCTGAGTGTGATCAGGTGAAAATAAACAACCTCGACACCTGCTGTGGGTAGGTAGAAGAGGTAAGCACTACGAAACGAAACGAAACTTGTATTTTATAATGAGATAAATGAAGTTTGTTCGCAAAAATGAAACGTGTACTAGGCTTGAATACTGTATGTACCAACCTGCACGTATTTCTATTTTGTGAGAAGTACGTAATATTTTACGTCTAACAGGTTGTGTTGAGCAGTTGAAACCCTAACTTGATTTTGTTACACGGTCTCGCAACATAATTTATAATAATAGGCGCCATTTTCTAATCATGACTGCTTCAGTCATTAACTCGAGTTTTCCCTCTGATTATTCAGTAGCTTCATATGAATGCCCTATTGACGTTCACGATTATGGTCCCAACTCATCAGATTGTACAAAACATCTCTTGTTTAAACGCCATCATAAAACAACATCCAGGTCGTTCTCTCTAAAGTCAGCTACTTCACTTTATCCACGGAATAGTCACATAACAGTTAAAACGCCGATGATCAAATAGAATATATAATTACTTACTAGAGCTATAGAATTTATTTCTCTGCGAAATACGAGTAAATGTGAGGAGTTACGTATGATGAACTGAGAAGAATGCGATGAGTATCTGTCGTGACCTGTTTCAAATAGCACTCCCCTTCATATCTCCGGAATGTAATACATTTTACTCTTTAGGTCTTAATAGCTCTTCTGTGGTGAAACTATACACATTATATTTATTTTCAGGGTGCGGATTAATGGAGGAACTTCTGTAAGCGAGAAAATGTCCAGAGGCTTTGGAGTGGTGAGTATACGATTGTCCTTAAATCGCACACTATTAGAATGATATTGATTGCATACTGTAGAGGATCCAGTCAGTGCATTATCACATCGCTTTGCGAATTGCCGGCGTCGTACTGACGTCACTCTCTTGCCGCACACAGCTACGTGGACCTACTCAGCACAATAACCGTTGGACGAATTTACGTCTACAATCAATGGCTTTAATTCCGAGTAGGAGCCCGTGCTTGCCCTAATTTAGAAGCCTTATATCCTTACAGCCAAGGCGGCGCAATTCTACCTCTTGTTACCTAACAACGTACTTTCTTCTAATGAAGTCATAAGAATAGTGATCTGCATGCCAAACGGAACTTGCTATGGATATTTATTTATTCTTTTATTCATTTCGTTGTTATGATTTTAGGAATTGAGGAAACCAGTGAGGTTAAGACAGTACTTGCAGTACGCTTGAGGGAGATGAGGAATGAATACAATACTTCAAGCAGAAAAACTGGAAGGAAATTTTGCTTGGGTTACGTAGTCGTAGATGGTATTATAGTATTGAGGCTGCTAATACAGAAATTTCGGGTGAATGTGTGGATGCTATTGAATTAATGTACATACTAATAACTTCCAGATTCCATAAAAGGCGAGAAATTTATTGTCCTTATGACCACTATCAGCTTTTCAAGAAAAATTATAGGGCTACTGCACGGATTTGTTGGTTTTGAAAGTTGCAGTACCATACAGGTAGTGCTGCCATATATGTCAGCCGTGTGTTGAAGGAAGTAAGTTTGCCGAAATGATATTATTTAATGTGATCTTTAGGCGCTTTCCAAAAGCACTTACGAACAAGACTCTTACCTTCGCCTCGTCTGTCTGTCCATCCGTCCATCCCTCTGCACGGAACAGCGCGACTTGCGGCAGAGGAATTTTCGTGAAATTTCGTACTTGGGGTTTTTATTGAAATTTTTTCTCACATTTAAATTTTGTTTAAACAACGACAGAAATAACACCGTACATGAAGACCTACGTACAGTTACAGTTTATCGCCGTTACTGGTCTCTGTAACTGAGATAGACTGTTTCATCTGTGACGTCCGAGCTCAGGCCGAAGAAACAGCTGATCCAAACATAAGAATCGAGCACAATCGACTGTAAATCTCGCCATTCACGAGATTATGATCGATTTTAAATCTGTTTAAAAGGTACGGAGAAAGCTTTACTCGCCATTACATGTCTGTTTTGAAATTAATTCAGTATTTTACAACCACAATAACAATAACAAAACCATCGCACCCGAAGTTTTAAACCCTGCGGATGTTTCGTGTCTGATAATTGGATGTTACAGTCGTAGTCAGTAATTGGTATACGTAGAAACATGATTAACAACGAAAGAATCTTTTGTAGTGAATGAGACTGTACAATACAGATCATGTTTCCAAATTCAGGCCTGTACTTTGTTCTGATTCGTCCTTAACTGACTATATGTTGTGGAATAATTCTGTCCTTATTAACCAATTCTTGTTAATTGTAGGTGCCCAGGGGATATTTTAAGGTGTTATGAAGTGGTAAATCCAGCATGGAGACATGATTTCGTAGTCCTTACCTCTTCTACCTACTCACAGTAGGTGTCGAGGTTGCTTTTAGTTTCACTTGATCAGACTCAGACACACACCACAGTCGGTAGGACTCCTCTGGACGAGGGATCGGCCCGTCGCAGAGACCTCTACCTGACAACACAAACACTCACGAGAGACAAACATCCATGCCCCCGGTGGGATTCGAACCCACGATCCCACCAAGCGCTCGGCCGCAGACCTACGCCTTAGACCGCGCGGCCACTGGGATCGGCGAGACATAATTTAAGCATACTGAATCGTTTGTCTAATGGATCCAGCAGATTGCGGGAACATCTGCCTCAGTATCCACTGGTTTCAGCTGATTCAGATTTTCTGGTTCCACAACTGTCGATAGAATTTGATTGAGTTACTGAGTTAAATGGAGAGCACGTCTTCATAATTTGAATGTAAAACATGATAGCTTCCTTATTAGCGAATTTTTTCTATTTAGACGTTATAAGGCGGAGTTTGTGCGAATTACATCGATGAATATATCTGAGTTGTGTAGGAAATGGGTCCGTTATTCGTTTTGCTCGAAGCGATATGATGACATAGGGTTTTGGTGGAAAATGACTATGGTCTATTTGAAGATGCTAGCCTCTCCTTCTCCTGGTTAGACTGTGGAAATGTGCGAAAGCCTCAGAAAATTCGGTGCTGCAGCCGAGGCCCTTCCTGGCAAGTCCTGATAAAAAGCCGCAGGCTTTGAAGTTCTCGGCTGTTGAAGGAAAGGAATTTATTCATAGATATAATAATTCATAATTCGTATGATGTATATGTATTTATGCAACTGTTCTCTTCGTCTGGTTATTAAGAACTGAATTTTAGCAGTGCATTCTCTTCATTTAAGTGCTGCAGTTAATGTTGAATCGACATGTAATTTATTGTGATATGAATTACAAAATCAAATTAACATCCTTTTCTTACTCAAAGTAAAGTATGTTACCTGTTTTTGTACTTGAATATTGCAAGGAGTTTTTCCAATATACGAGTGTTCTGAAAACATCAAAGTATAGTTTCAAAATTAAGAAAAGACACTTAAATCCTTAATCCGAATTTTATGTTCCAAGAGCGAGGGTGTGGAACCGTTCCTTGGATTATCAGGCTAATTACTTTCCAGCATCAGGCAAAAGCTCAAAACTTTTAATGCCACGTTTATTTATAGATCAGCTTTAAAGCGATTCTGTAATGAGTTCGAGATCACAATTGTTAAGTGTCGTAGATAGTACTGCATGAATAGTGCCTTACAACTCTGGTCAGAAAACGTGAAAATTTTAGAAGAAACGAAGCTCCTAAAATACGTTGCTCTAGATACCACTTCATCTCTTTAGCAGCGGCTGCCCCTCCAGCTGTAGACATGGTTTTCTCTTGGCATAGCTGCCTCATTCTGGACAAGGTTTATAATTTTCCTAATGCATTCGTCTTCACAGGAATCGTGCTAAAAAGTATTGCATTGTCAGATATTGCAGCAGTGCATTCGATGTCAATAACTGGTGGCTCGTTATGTGTCAAACAGTAGAGTGATGCGTTGTGGGTTTGATGAATGCCTTTCAGTTCAGGGCATGGCCATCGCTCGCAGGTGTGGCTCCGGTGCCCACCAAAACACCTGTACAAAAAAAAAAGTACTTTACAAAAGAGTAAAGTGTCCGGAGGGTAAAAATGACGGGTTGCCTGCATATAGTAATGAGATTAAAGTTGAGTGGAGTTTTAACATTACTACTCTGCGTGAAGCTTCATATTTGTAACTTCCGTAAATCCAACTGGGGTGAAAATGTCTGGTACTGTGAAAGTTCATTACGCTACTGGAATGTAATGAGACTCGGAGGTGGCGAGAACAATTTCTAGATAGTAAACTCTTACACATACATGAAGAAATATCACACAAGAAAATAATCGCCTCCAATATGATCATAGAGTTAAAAAATTAGGTACATTTTTGTACAATATAAAAAGTAAGTGGGAAAATGAAGTGACAAAAACGGTGCGAGGTCTAGATTAAATGAGACACGAGGGTCTTGAAGCTGACGACAACCGTCCGTCTCTTGCGAAGATGAAAAGAGCGATTTTAGCTCTGCTCCTACTCTCACATACGCCATCAGAGTGTGGTGGTTATTTAAACACAGAGACAACGTTACCAATAATATTATTCTGCCATTTATTCCTGTGTCTAGCAAAGGTTTTTGTATTGTTAGCAGTGGAACTAAAATAGACTTCAGTAGTTCCTCTTTTACATTTGAACACTAGCGGTATTGCACAAACCTTGTACCACCAGTTTTATAGAATTTTTATGCTGAGTTAGTAGACGACGTGTGGCCTTATACTATCTCGCTCGTTGAGGGTATTGGCGTTCCTGCTGTCCAGCCAGTTTTCTGGGTAACACAGATCAGTGTATGAAATTGTGAGAACATGTTCTCTGTTCTTTTATTGTTTTCCATTGCTCCTTTGTCTCGACTTCTTACTTTCTTGTATTTTCCGTCTAGTTTACTCGTAGTAGTACTGCATTCTACTTCCAGATATTTATTTGCGTTCTCTGTCCGTCCGTTTTGGTTTGTGAAATGCTCTTGAATCAAAGGGACTCAGTCATTATGTCTTTCGGAAGGAAGCGGCCCTTCAGCTCTGCAGAGCGTCGAGATACAATGTTACAGATACGTCTATGTTACATTTTTAATGTGTTCCATGTCCGTGCACTATATCATACAAAAACACTAATCACCAACAAATGCAGAAAGAGAGTTTTATCATCAGTCGTAACACACTCCTACATGTTTCGACCCTGCTGGGTCACCTTCAGGGAGAACTTTCCGTTACCTTTACACTAGGGTTGCACTTTACAGTTGAGTGAGAATGTGCTGTTGACTGTGTACTGCGTTGTTTTTGGAGGCGTGAACTCTTCGCGTTCCGGGCCGGACCCAGCAGGGTCGAAACATGTAGGGTGTGTTACGAATGATGATAAAACTCTCTTTGTGCATTTGTTGGTGATTAGTGTTTTTCTATGCTACATGTAAATTGTGGCTCTGAATGGAACAGGAACAAAGAATATGAACGCACACACATAAATTATTAATGTCAGACCGAAAAGTCTTCACCTTGTCCTGTCAGAGTCTACCAGAGTCTTTACTCTGTAAGGCTACTTATGTAGTTGCCCTGTCAGTATTATTCTCTGGGTTTTATAAGTGCAGTGAAAGGTGTTCCTGGAACATAAATTTTAAATCACGGAACATTTGATTTCAAGCATTCATGGTGTCTTATTCAGAGTTTGCCTTGAGCAGCGGTTCTCAGGTTTTGCTGTGTATCTTGCGAGCATTGCAAATGTTTTGTGCGTAATTCTCCTATTGGGGGCTCAGATCCAGAAAGGGGTTTACTGGAATTGTGATGTGTAGAAGTGGCAGAAACGTCTAACTAAATTAAAGCTTTAAAGAGGTGCTCAGCTTACGAGTCTAATTTTGAATAAAATTCTTTCAGGTCGAGTATACGTAGTGCAGGTCTTACAAAGGCATATCAGGGGAATCGGCAGTTTATTGGTTAATGTCTGAAATCTGTTTGGAGGTTTCATAAAGGAAATATATAAAACGCGCTTATTGCACATGAAGCGTTAAAACGTATCTGTGTATTAGATGTGTGCACGGCACTATTTATTATTGAAAGAATGCTAAGGCAGATACACTAACTTTTTTAACAGGATATGCTAGGGGCTGAAATTTAATGCACCGGTAGAAGATAACACTAGAGTAATTTTTGGACTACTAAATAAAGTGTCTAGATCATATGCAGTCGGTTGTTTGAAAAGGGCATATTGCAACTGATGCTGCTATAAACAATCACTCCCATCTCCCGGCACAAAAACTAGCAGTGGCAGCGTACCGTTTCATGTTATTCTATATGTTTACCAATACGCCAGGACAAAATCAATCCGAATAGCAGACAGTAACATAGATCGCGGAGTATAATGGCTTCAGAAAAGGTCAAATCTAAAAATTGAATACGCTACAACACAAACACACACGCGAATAGAACAATAACAAGAGAAGGGATAATAATAACGACCAAAATAATGGAAAATGAGTTGTTAACTTTCATTTATAACGTAGATTATATTAGAAAAATAACCGTCACATTCAAGGATATGAAACTAAAAGTAACTCATGGAGCTAATAATAGACTCTTCTGAAATCTGAACCTTAATAACATGTATACGATAGCCGGGCATACACAAATTAATGCGTATTGTTTGTCAGAAAAGTAATATCCGGAAGAAAGGCAGGCAGCTGTAACATGTGTATGCGTGTGGAATACCGAAGATGACTGCGCCTGTGCCGTGGATAACATTAATAGCAACCACGTTTACGGTAAACTGGAGGTTATTACGAAATGATGACTGTTGCTATGAAGTTGGGATGTGAACATGAAAAAGGAAGTTCACAGGTTTGTCTGCGCAAATGAAAACAAAATTTATTAGAGCAGCTGGTTTAGGGGAAATTTGTGCTGTGTTTGATATTGCTCCTAAACCGTCATACAGAAAGGAGAGTGTGCAGAAGCACTGCGTCCGGTAGGGTGTAGAGAATAACAAGCCAGGCTTGAACCCTTAGCAGGGCAGGAACATAAGCAGAATAGACGCACAGAAAAGTAAACAAGAAAGGCGCAACCCAATATAGCCAGTAAGAGTTGAATATGAAAATTATTTGAGAGCTTTTAATAAAAATGATAAATTATTTAATTGCACCAAGGGTTGTACCTGCCCCTAAGTAAAAAATAGAAGTAGAAATTTTAATTAAAAGTTTCTGCACTTGGGTCATAATATGTGACTTTGAAACTAAAAATAGAAGATCACGAGTCGACCTTACACACAGAGCGGACTGTAAAATTAGCAGCGTAACTGTTTCGGTAACGATATAGTAAAGAATTGTTATGGAAAACGGGACTAAGAATTTTAAGAGCTGCCAAGAAAGCTGTCTTTTTTGAGAATATTTTAAAATAATGTAATTATGTATTATACTTTCTATGTGTATATTCGATATAAGTTGTATTTTATGACTTCGGCGTACAGCAGGCCACGGACCCTTCC
Organism: Coptotermes formosanus; assembly: GCA_013340265.1. Lineage (NCBI taxonomy): Eukaryota > Metazoa > Arthropoda > Insecta > Blattodea > Rhinotermitidae > Coptotermes > Coptotermes formosanus. Next base: position 957,562 of record BLKM01000502.1, on the reverse strand, counting down.
TGCTATACCGTCCCGCCTTCAGCACTCACATCCAGCTTGTGTTTAGACATTGCAGAATATGTGTGGCTAGGGCGAACATACAGACAAACCGATCACTGCGAGTACGAGTCCGTGCAGGGTCCCCGGACCGGCATGGAAGACTCACTTACTGGGTCTGGAATCCTAAGCATCGAGTTAAACAACAGAGTGAAGCTGTCTGCGTATCCTGTCGTCATCGTAGGAACTATAAACCTTATAAACGCCTTAGTAGTCACTTTCAACGGCACTTGGAGGTGGGTTTAAACTTAATGCGAGTAGCTGGATTTTGGACAGGCCATAAAATATGGAGGTAGTTTATACCTGTGACGACGGAGTGTAAACAAATCCATTTGTAATGTCTGCTGAGACGAGCCAATTATGATACAATTCTGCTAGAAGATTGCGGTGACTCATATGTATTGTAGCGGAAATCACTTTGTTGGGTTGTGTACTGTACAGTGCATATATAATTCATTTTATATTGATAATGCCATTTATTAGCGGCGCACATATTACATATGTACAAAAATGCTATACTTCAAATGTTGATACGAGCGATCCACTTTCCATTATAGACGTGTCGTCTGGCTCGTAGATAAACACATAGCATTTGTATATAGCCATGCCTTCTCCGAGCACACTAATTTTTAAAAATATGTCATCGCTGGAAATAATAGCCATTAATGTGAACCTATTGACTTAAACACTGTAATTATGAAAATGCCTTATAAATTGACTTTTATAAAAAGAATAAACAGAAATGGGCACGAAAGTCGCGTGAACGGTACCACGAATATTGCGTGACACGACACCGAAATGGTTTGGATTCGATTGTGATGATAACGGTGGTGGTGGTGGTTGGTGATGATGAGGATGATGATGAGGGATGATGCCTCTGAGTTGTATGTTAATTGACGTCTTTCGGCCATATAGATAAGCAACTTAAATACAGAATAGTTAATTTATTTCAAACAGCTTGAATTTTTGGAACTGTTTCTGGAATCATTGTATATTCCTGGATGTCTACAGCTCTTTTTAAGTGGTCACTGGCTCTTTATTCTCTGTTTAGAGCCATACCTAATATGGATTTTGTGAAATGTAGGTGCTTTTTCCATTTGTTACGTTGGTCGCTGATACTGCCACAGAAGTGGAACGATTGTATTTATGTGTGGAATTCCCCACTCTGGTCATGCTGTATTGAAAGGTCTAAAATACAAACTGACGTTACAGCTTGACATTTTGTCACTATTCCACATGAGCAGCCACCAACAAGGAAGTTAGTTTACTGTCAGATGTTCAAAGTTTGCATTCACGAATTTAAAATCTAGAAGTATTAAAACAGCAGACACGCGGCTTTTTACACCATGCGCAGGTTGCATTTCCTGACGTGTTAGTTATGGTATGTCGGGACTGGCAAGTCAGGTAATGCTGTTTAGGGAAATAGCCACATTTCTCTGACAATCATACGAGACAAATAAACATGCTGTATGTAAAAAAGGGGCAAATCAGGTACCAGGAGCCACTGTTAAATAAGGAGACTAGTTCCAGGAAGTATTTTGTGTATGAAATTGTGTCTACATGGTATCTCCTTCCAAAGTAATTTCCACCGAAAGCTACACACCACTCCAGACGAGCCTTCTAGGCCGCGAAACCTCCCCGGAAACCATTTTGTGGGAGGGCCGTACGTAACTCTGCGGTTTTCTTCTTACTCCTCGCGCAGCAAGTTGGAGGTTTGGGTAGCATTTATGTTCAATTTTACAAAAGCTTTCATGTATTTTCGCCGCTCAATTTGTGGTGTCGGGCATGATCACAGCAAGTCAAAGAAACGCTGATAATCGAATCGTTACACCGCAGTACGTCAACGAAACAGAGCATGGTTTGGCACGCGACTGGCGGAAGGATCAGCGGTGACTAGTGTGTATTTACTGGGATGATGGGCAGTAAAACTGTGGAGCTGCCTGCGCTGTCTCGTTATTTGATGGTCACACCTCATATTAAACACGGTAATCACTGAGTCTTACAGGGTTGAAATTCACGAAACTGAATAAATTGGCGGCTTGTGTTATATGTACATTATATAATTATTATAGGCTACTTTACGATTCTTAGTTAGTTCTTCAGAGCAGTTATGTTGACACATTACGTATGAAGATATATGGACCGATAGGTCCATATGGGTTAGCTGTAGGTGGTGTATTAATGTGTTCTGGTAGATGGACAAGCAGACTGTTTTTAACTCAACAGAACGAAGTTTTGTGACGGAGTAGGTTATGTGTGCCGTTAAGTAGCTGACTGATAGAAATGCTATCGAAGGGATTTCATGTCGTCATTCGTAAAAGAAAACTATGAATACGAGTATTATCCTTAATAGACAGATAGGCTGTGTACTGCCGAGCAAGACTGCTGAAACCGTTGCACTTCGAACTTGTATTCAGAAGGTTTCCGTTTCGGATATTGCACGGGTAACTCACTGTCTTTTTTTAGGTCGTTCGTAATTTTACGCAGTTTTTTCAAATTCTGGTACAGTACCTTAAAATAGGCTACAACTGTTACATTCTAAATTCTTTCAAGAGCAACTTTGCCGTCATTCTACCATCGATGCTGTAGTGCGTGAGATACAGAGTGGTCACAAAACAATAAATAAATAAAATAGGTATATGACGTCACTTGGACGGGTTGCGTATCTGGTCACTGCATAACTTGCTGTGGGAATTTTATTGCATGTAGGTTAAAGGTAGAGTTACTTAACACTAGGCGACAAAAGTGATAATGATGGGGGTTTATGTCGTCGTCTATAAACGAACGCTGTGCATTCTGCTTGGCAGATATCTTATCCTATATGCTGTGTACTTGAGCAGAACTCTATGTACAAGGCCCAGTGACCATGACCAGAAGATTGCAGTGTTTGAGATTCAGACTTTGGCTTGACTCCCACCGAGACCACTGATGTTTATGAATACACGTGTTTTATGGATTCTGTTAGAAGAGAACGTCTGAAAAACGAACAAGAACACAGGCACACAACGAACTTAAAGAGAAGGAAACGAAAGCTGAACTCTAAAGCGTGCAGCTAGAATTTTGCAGAATGGTGTTTTAAAGCCTCCAGTCTTCTTGTGGCACCTTGCGTTGTGTACTGTAGCTTATTTGACGGGTACACGTACTCGGCAAAAATAGGATACAGTAACAGATAAAAAATCATGAGAAGCCGTTGTTGTGCTGTTAAATTTTTAAGGCTCGCTGCTGACTCTATGTACCACCTGCTGTGATATCAAGAAATTGGGCATTATCGCACGTTGTTATTTATCTGCTTGCTCTAGCGTTACATTTCGAGTTGCATTTTTGTATGGTTTTTTTTCTGAGAGTGTGAAAAAATTTGGCGTATGAATTTGTAAATGTGCATAAAACTGAACACGTATTCAAATATTGTAACGGAGTGAAGTACAGAATCATAAAATAAAATAACCTAATAAAATCGTACCAAATGTGGCGAAGTTCAAACATTTGGGAAAGATAGTAGTAAAATGTGTACATTCATATTCACGAGTAAGTAAGAGTAAGTTTTGGGGCTTTCACGACAGTGACTGTGAACAATATTTACTTGCAGAAATTTCTACTACATTGCACGTGGTTACCTCTAAGAAGGCAGTGATCTTAAAATTAACAGTAAATTAATTTCAGGGGCTGTTCGGTACTGTTCACTTTCAGATATTTTATCTTCCTCGTCTCCTATCTAAACACGTAAACATAAGACCATACAGAATTGTAATTTTAGGTGCTTTTTCCATGGGCATGACACTTCATAACTGTCTTTTTGGAAACGAGAGGTTGAGAGAGCGTGATGTCAGAATGGTGTAGAGCAGTGGCTGAGATAGGTTTCTTGCGCCCGAGTTGAGTAATCACAGTGGCTGTCCCTAAGGGACATTTCGAACTTTTAAAACATCACAATTGTTCATTGATTTTCCTTCTATTAGGCTCAATAATTTAAAGTTTGTTAAGCGCAGAAAATTGCTTTCATTTAAGCTAGTAATTTTGCTGTTCCTTGGATGCCGCACCACCCGCCCCCCTCCTAGCTGTGCCCCTGGTGCAGACAACATTTGGACTCAAAAGCAGACAGTAGTGGCAGTCTGACAGAACTGTGTAATGAACTTCATGACGTGTACTCTTCGATATCATCATTAGAGTGAACAAATCAGGGTAAATGTATAGCCAAGAAAATCAAGTTGAATGCGTGGCAGTAGTGCGAACTATCCGCAACAATCTGGTCTTCACACCTAATGAGAAGAGACAAATTGGGAGATGTTGGCGCAGATGGAATGATGATAACCAACTCCATGGAGCAGAGACTTTCTTGAAAAGTTATTCCTTCTTCCCCTACTCAAGAAATTCCCGTATTTTATGAAAATCGGAAGTTCGTACCGCGTTTGAAAGAGCCCTACACGTGTTTCTATTCTGAGCCAGATCAGTCCAGTCAACGCCCTCTCATCCTATTTCTTGAAGTTTTGTTTTAATAGTATCTTTCCATCCACGCCTAGGTCTTCCAAACTGTCTTTTTCTGCTGGTCTTCTCACTAAAACCCCACACATACCTTTAGTCCTTTTCAGTCTTGCCTCATGCCCCGCACTTCTCGTTCTTGCTTTAACCTCTTAAAGCCTAGCGGTAACTTTACACACGGCCAAGTTCAAGATTGAAAAATTCTACGTGATGCCCACATTGCGTTTATGTGTTTTGTACGGATCTCAGAACAAACAGCAACTATTGCCTTATAAAACATTAAGAGACTGGTTTTTATAACCGAAGTGGAGAGTGTTTACAGCGCGGTACGCACTGAGTCCTTATATAAAACAGATACGCTTCGTCTTTAAAGGGTTAATTACCCGAACAATATTTGATAAGGCGTAAAAATCATGAGGCTCCTCATTATGCTCTTTCCTCCACCCACTTTTAACTCGTTCATGTGACAAATTTTAAAGTAGAAGTTTGTGAAGAATTGGACTGGTCTCGTGTAAAAGTTTGCAAAGAACGGCCTTTAATAATAATCGGCCAGTACTTTTCCATTCGCAGTGTACTAACCCCTCATTCGCTTCTTTGCAGGAGGGAGCATATCTTTTAATCTCCTTTAATTTGCAATTAAGCAACGCTGCCGCGACCTTCCAAGAAGCTTTCAGAAAACTATGCTTTAAGAGAAGGGATTTGTGCCACAAGCTGTTTTGATGAAAACAAAATCTATTTGGCTACACACATTTTAAACTTTGTACGAAATTATAAAAATATTAATTACCTTTTCTAAAATTAAATGTTTCCTTTCCGCTGTACATTCCAGTGGGAAATACCTTTATGACTCACGATTTTAAGTCGTGTTACATAACGTGCTGTGAACTCCGAATGCTTTCCTGGGCAGTATTAGCAACATTATGAAATTATGTTTCAGATTTGTGTATAAAATGAGTCATTACTGTGTTGCCTTACTTCATACCTTTTTTGGAGTTAGTAGTACAATGAGAGTAATTTCCATGCCCGCATGTGCATTCGCTTAGTAGGTTATGAGTGTAAAATGCGTATCCACCACATTTAAAACACCTGTTAAAAATTATGAAACTTTCCTAAAAAGACTTACGATTGTATATTCATTTTCACGTTCTCTTTGTGTGGACTAAGGAGAAAGTGTCGCGTTTGTTGTAGTTTCTTCAGGTGAGAAGACTGATTGGTGAGGGACATTCGTGCCGTGAAGATGGAGGTAGCAGTTTTCTCAGAAAAATTAATTGTATCTCCCAAAATACAGCGTAGGCCTCACACTCCAGAATACAGTAATTTCTTGTGTTTATAATTTAACTCATGAAGATTAAAGTCACCTGGCATTTTACGCCGTATCAGCTTATAAATAATTTCCGACGTTTCGGAGGAATATAGTACCTTCGAAATTCGGTAAGTATTTGCCAATCAACGTAGCGTAACATCCAGCAGACTTGAATCTTTAACAGCACCGCTATGAGAACCTTTAAATGTCGCATTTGCTCCTCAATTTCACTGGGAAATTTAGTCTTCGAATGTGTCATTGGTCCAGGTCTTAATAGCAAAAAGACTGTGAATTGTGTGCTCTCTGACGTACTACAAACGCCCAAAGAAAAGTACAACCTTTCCTGCGCCAATTTCCACGAAACTCCCAAGTAATTTATATTATTATGTATCAATATTTTGTACAGAATTTTACCCAGATCGGAAAATAAAGTGTGGAACATACCGATAAAAATGTATTTTCGCCCTTAAGAAAAGTATGGCTTTCACTGCACCGATTTTCGCGAAACTCGCAGACACTCAGTAATGTCTTTAGACGTCTTCTTTACTGAATTTTACTTAAATCGGACGAGAAATATAGAAAATACGTCAAAACATTATTTACACCGATTTTCATGAAACTCGCGACTGTTAGATGGAATAACGCGGGCGTATTTTACACCGAATTTCACTCAAATAGAGTAAGATATGTGGAAAAGACGGATATAAACTCATATACCTCTTTACCTTAAGTATGACTGTAACTCAGCCAATCGTCACTTGACTGACACTTGCTCAACAACGTTTTGTAAAAAACCCCTGTACCAAATTTCATGAAAACCCGTCAAGCGATTTAGCTGCTGATACTAGGCCACAGACCGGCAGGCAGACGAACGTGGCCTTCACGTAAGGTGTTCTTGTTTACTTCTTACAACAGGCCTGGCAGGAGGAATAACATCCAAGCAATCCTTTTGTGAATGAGCAAGTAACCCTTCTTTGACTTCTTGCTTTAGTAGTTTTCTTTTACTTCTAATTCTGCTGTATTTTTATTTCTTCCCGTCTTTCAGCTTAACATTTTCTGCCTTACTCGGAACTGCACAACATTGTAATTGTGTTCACATCTTCCCTTTTAAATTCAACAGTCAGTAATTTGCACAGTAATCCCCTCTACATAATCACTCCATCACCTCCATAAACCCCACCAACCCTTCTAAATAATACTGTATCATACCGAGTTTTTATCCTGTTTAAATAATGAACACCTGTACGTTTAATTTGAAATTCAATGCATAAATCCCACCTATTACCCCTTTCTAGTTAAAACTACTTTATCTGTAGCATAATGGCACAACAGCCACCCTATGTTTTTCACTGACAGAAAGCTGCTACACAAAGCATGAACAAAAACAAGTTAGAAGATTTCTTCTTTCTTCTCCTGATCCTTTGTTGCCGTTCTGCAGGATTACTGCCAGGTTGTGTGTAGCTCACAGACGTCACACCATCCTGTTCAGAACTCAGCTATTCCAAGTGGGATTCATGATGTGCTGAGGTACAGTACGTAGGTTTTATTCGAACGCTGACATTCTTTCTCCCTCATGCCAAAGACTACCGCTGTCTCATTTTCAGAAAAATATTGGGCGCCCAAAAATGTCATTTCAGTCTGTTAAAAGACCCTCTTTCATTTACCTCTGAGTTATGTCACGTTTGAATTATTTTACGTAAGATAAATTCTTACTGAGAATCCATATTCCTAGGAATATGTTTAATTTTATACTAAAATATATGGCGCGTATTCGTCCTCTTGCCCTGTTTGACTTTAAGTAATCTTGCGTCGTTATATATGTAATCAGTTTCTGTCAGTAACCAACCAACTAATCTTGCGTACTGACAACAGGCGCCTGTGTCCTCATCCAGCACCCATTCTGCATGTCCTGTTTCTGTGACGTACAAATTTCTTGGTGCTACGGTGTCGCGTCATATGATCACAGTTTCCTTAAAACATAGCAACGTAAAAGTCAATAATCTGTAGTGAAGTTACAGCACTGGCAGTTATATTCGACATGCGCTACCAACTTTCACATATTTTGGGTTTCATTTCTTCTAAAAATGTTCGAAACGTAGCTCTCTGCCAAATCTTACTGTCTCCATTATTCATATGAAAGTTAGATATTTAAAAACGCACATAAATTCTGAGGATTCCATTATCCTGGGATATGATGCTGCTGCGTCAGTGGGTGATGGGATGCCGACGTCTCGAAGGAAGGGTCCAAATGTGTCCTCTAACGCGGCGTCATGTCCAAGAAGAAAGGACTTGTCCTGAGCTACGCCAGTCTTGAAACCTGAGGACAGTATAGGTATGGGCCCTATGCACTCTTAGTCCAGTCACTAGTAATTTAACCAGTGTTGTGCGAAGTTTTCTTTTCACGACGAAACATCTTTCTGCTTTGAATGAAGGAATAACAAGTAGGGGATAACTAAATTTTTTCTGTTTGTATATTTGGTTTATAAAATAATAAATATTTGTCAGTAGCCCATCATTTCAAGCAACTCCGTGTGTTTGCGTTTAGGCGGAGGTTCAAGACTGCTATGACCAAAGTCCACCACTGGACACGATACCGAACTAGTTCTCTCTAACCGCTGTTCTCACAAAGGGCCTGGATAACGTGGTCGGTGTAGCGACTCGATACGGGCTGGACAGTTCGGGATTTGAACTCCTGTGAGAGCAAAAGATTTTCTGTTCTGGTTACCAATCCAGACCCACCCTGGTCCCACCAAGCCTCTTGTACAGTCAGGTCAGGGACTGTCTTTGACGATCCACACGCATCTAGCGCCAAGATTAAGAATGAGTGAAGGTATACCTCTACTCCCCGCTCTCTGTCTACGTAACACGTTGCAGGAGGACCTTCACTTGCTCGGTTTTAGTTGTGTAATTCCGTACATAACCTTGCGCGTACAAGTGGATTTTTTTTCCAAACGGCGTCCCCATCAAAATACCTTCAGCATTCCTTGTCTCGGCCATTACAGGTAGCCACGTGACCAGCCCTGTATGGCCTTGTTCATTTCACTGTCCCTACAAAACTAGGTATCGTGTGCGAGTCAAGAAATTCCTCATTAGGGATCTGTGTTAGATATTCTCAAATTTCTCGCTAATGTCACCCTTCTTAGGTCCAGGTGTTTTCTTGAGCACTTTGTTCTCTGATGTTTGTAATTTGTATTTCTCTGTCAAAGGAAGACATCTGTCACAAATTAATTTAAATTGCTGCTATATTATGTCGTGTTAATTAGTTACTTTATTAATGAGTTTATGCTGATAGGCCTAGAGAGTAGCTGTCGAAAGAATTTTACGAAAAACGTAAAAATAACCCTTGGATTGTCCTTTCGTGCGGAGCGCAAAAATTGTGTATATGAAGCTATTGACGATGCAATTCTGGTCCCACGGGAAGCTATTGACGATGTAATTCTGGACCCACCTGAAGCTCCTGATGATGTAAGTCTGGACCCATATGAATCTATGGGCGATGTAATTCTGGACCCACATGAAGCTATTGACGATGTAATTCTGGACCCACTTGAAGATACTGACGATGTAATTCTGGGCCCACCTGAAGCTACTGACGATGTAATTCTGGACCCACATGAAGCTACTGACGATGTAATTCTGGACCCACATGAAGCTATTGACGATGTAATTCTGGACCCACATGGAGCTATTGACGATGTAATTCTGGACCCACATGAAGCTACTGACGATGTAATTCTGGACCCACATGAAACTGTTGACAATGTAATTCTGGGCCCCCCAAAAAACCATCTGAAACATTTCGTTCACCAGTATTTGTTACCTCAATAGGTGATGCTTTTTGTATTGATGTATTTTAACGAGCACTGTGTGGTGTTACGAAAGCCTTGACCTACACTGTCCTGCTAGGACGCACGCGCATGCGACCGTCGGCGCCTCCTCGTGGGCTAAAGCCGTGCGTCGTGGGGCAGGACCGCCTTCCAGTATCGGACGGACCGAACGAGCGAGTGAAGCCTGATGCTTCTACCGCAGTCACTGGACTCTGAAGTTACCCCGACAGTGAGCGACAAAGCGGTGGAGCAGGTAGAGGCGAGCGGCCTCTCAGCATCAGTTGTAGCATAGTTATCAGCGACTTACAAATCGATTGGAGCCTCCGGAGGGGGATGCAGCAGCAACCTAATCATGCAGGTAGGATGGGCCTTGAAGCATTAGGTTTTACGAATGTTTAACACATCCTTTCTTACTTCGTGATAAACACATCGCTACCCCCTGACAAAAGCCAACTGACTAAATCTGTACAGCAAAATAATAGACTTTGTCGCGAGAACGGCACGCTACCTATAGAAACTGTGACAAAAAGCAGAAATTTTTAAAAGTAATGTAGGTGGTGGTTAGAGTCAGCAGTTCTTTAAGAGAATTAATTGTTTTACTCTAAGGAGTAGAATCGTTCTTGAGCAGGTGGTAGTTGCTCGGCTGATCAAGAAAATTTTCAACTTATAAGAGACCAAAATTGTCATACCGTGTCCAAAATGGCTCGGCAGTGTACCCTACCCGGAGTCGTATGTTTTCGACCCACAAATAACACCCAGTATGTACAGGATCAAGTGTTACTCTCGGGTCCCATTCTACCCTCTGCACCCAGATATTACAACTGGTGTTTTTCTGTAAGCGTGTTTAAGTAAAACTTGGTGCGGATATCTCTTCTTGTTCTGCACCGCCCATCTCAACTTCTCTTACCCTGTCACCACGATCACATGTCTTATTTACGGAACTGCATAATGTAATTTCCCCCGGATTTTTTTTAACATCTGTCTCTCAGATCTGAATAATCTCCTGACCGCTTGATTCTCAAACATCTCCGTACGTCCCCTGACAATCAAGGGTTAACTGGGCCGCCCTAGATCCCAGGAGGTTAGTCGCCGGCTATCGACGCGATAGGCCAATTTGGTTCCCGCGTTATTCCGTGTAGGATTATTGGAAAAAGAAATGTGGCATTGGAGCGGAACATCTGCGTGTATTTTGGCCTCACGCTGTGAGATATCACTCCGCTGCTACTGCTGCATATTCATTCATCAACCATCTTATGATGGACAGTGGGCCCATCAGAGGCCGCATTTCCAGACAGGTGTCTCACATCATAACCAAGTACCAATAGGAAAACTTTTCTTATGACGGCATGAAACGTAATACTCGTTTTATTTCGCGGTTTTATCTGACGGAATTTTTTAACTTCCCAATCTATGTGGAGTCGAATGGAACGGTAGGGGTCAAAGCTGAAATAAGAAGGATATGAGCGGAAGCTGCCTTGACTTGTTTTAAGCGACTTAATTTGACATTGGGCAAAAGGTATGTCACTGCCCCGGAGCTGCGTCTAGAAGGTGATTCATGGCGAAAAATGTGTACATCTGAGGCGACAACTGCTGAAAAATACGGCAGACTTTTTTTGCGGTAAGGGACTGTTCTCAGCCTGTAGGCACGACGAGCTTCTTGTCTCAAACACGTGTCTGCTTCGGTAAGAATTGAGTTACATGTGGAAAAACGTGCGTAGTACGAACTTGCGATACTCGGCGCAACTCTTATAGCCAAATGTCGGTTAGTTCCGCTACTGTATGTTAGATAATTTCTACTTCCTTTTCACATCCGCTTATCTTTTAGCTCTGGCGTAGTTACGTTTATGGGCGCCTGGGGCGAGTAGTCACTATGGCCACAGTAACAGAATTGTGAATTAAAAATACATTTATTGACTTTCCTTTTATTGGACTGAGTAATTTAAAATTTTTTGAACATATAAAATCAAATTCCTTCTTTTAAAGTATTTATTTCGCCGCCCAATTTGTCGCCGTCTTGCACTCGACCGCCCGGGGCAGCCACACCACTCGCCTTCTATCCCAGCTACGCCAATAACGAAAAGTCGTCGAATTTAATGTGACGTACGGAAGGGTTGTGTGCTAAGGCTTCATATCAGTCGCGTACTTCTTCCATTGTCCCAGTTTCCGGATGCTAGACTGTCCCGAACAGTAGCAATAAGAGTGCATTTTTGTGGTTGCTAGGGGCGGAACGTCTCTGAACGAGCAAACCGTGGCAATGACAATAATTGTGATGACGCTAATGAAGACGATGATTATGTATAATTAGTCTACAGTGGTAAAGAGTATACATTTTTTTCTGGGCTGACAGTACAGTACAGTTATAAACAGTACGTTTCAGTAGGAGTCTCTCTTTCGCAGTATACAACAAGAGAAATCGGCGTTATGTCCAAATGTTACGGAATTTTACGTGAAAGCCTTGTGGTGGTGTATTTAATGCCACATATATTCCGTGCAGTTGTCTTGTACACACTGCACGATCACTCATGCTGCAAACATCGTGTGTCAAAACTTTGGATCACTGCTCCACCGAAAAAAAAATCATAGGTGTCTAATACTGCACCATGTTTGGAGAAACTTTTTTACATTTTACGTTTTAGTATTTCTTGTATTTTGATCTGAATAATGGTTATCAGAACTGTACATCAGCTGACTTATATGTTGCCGGTGTGTATATGTTTACCGTTTACCGACATATTATACGCTGCTTGTGTCTTTATAATATTATACCTCGCTCACGATGGCTACAATGGACGCCTGAAATATGTAGGAGCGCAAAAACTAAAATTTGTGCAGTAGTTGAAAGTAAAACTCTGTATTTTGGTGGTAGTTTAAACGGCGCGGATTGTAACAGAAATCAGTGTTGGTTTTGGATGTTCTGTAGTTTATGTTGAGCGTTGTTGGGAAGGAATACAGAAGTTGTGAAGGAGTACGTTCCTTGTAATGAAACGAATTAATCCTTTGAATCGCGTAAGTCGTCGAAGATATGAAAAATTTATTCCTTCCCTGCAACAAACACTATGCCTTTCAGTTAAAAAAGTACTCTGTTCGTGCTGTGTGGGGAAGTATTTCTTATTTCTTGTGAGAAACATACATAGGGACGTGCTCATACGTAAATTACGCGTGTAAAATGTGGAGTTTGTAAATATTGATGCAGGTGGTTTTTATATGAAGCAATCACTGTACTCTAAAAGGGTGAATGCAGGTCTGGTAATGGCAGAATGTGAATTATGCTGAATATTAATCCTTTACATTGGTACGTTTATACGTAGGAACAGTATGGGGTTATCAGGATGCTGGCTGAATTGAAGTTCCTGAGGTGACAGTGTGATAGACCTGTGTCAGTGCAGTATACGAACATGTCTGACATACGTATGTACTTCGGCCTGTTTGCACATGTACATGAAAGTGCACATGTGTATGTACGTGTGTTAAGATTGTGACCTTGGATTGAAACATCGTAATTTGATAGATTTCGGTGGCACCTACTACGTCCATCTTCAAGATGAAAGTCAAAAGTTGGAGACAGCAGGTTGCTCCGAAAAGTTTTTACCTACCGACCAAATTACACGACGTCACGTGCAAGAATGCCGTGTTCATAATACCCATGTATAGTTACATAAACGATTTTTGAAACAAGGTGCTGATGAGTGCGTACTGAATGCATGGAGAAAAAGCAGGTCCCGCAAAATATGGGCGGTGCTTTCTTGTAAGCCGTATAGACTTTCTGGTGCTTGGAACCAATTAAAGTCTTCAAAGTACCAAGAGGTAGACATCTAACTGTATGTCATCTAGAGATTTTGAAGGATAGACAAACTGAATTCCTCACGAAACATCTCCACTGCTGGTTTTTACGTCTCAACGGATGGAACGATAGCATTCTAAAATGTTTGGTGATTTTCTCAGTCTGCTTAAAGCAACAGCGGACGCAGGGTTATTGACAGCTTTCACTGATACAAATAAAAACGTTTGTCCAGTATCTGTGTTGCCTTCCTGCTAGCCACCTTACTTTTGGGATGTGCCCTCGTGTACGTAACAGGCTGAGTTCCTGTTCTGTCGTTATGTAATAGTGTTTGTGGTCACAATAGACCATCAGCTGGCAGGAATATCCGGCAGTGGGAGTTATTTATGCTAAGTGTGGTACTCTAATCTCGATCTTTGACGCGAAAGTTACTTCCAGGTAGCAACACCTTTTATTCAGTGAAAATTTCTGAATTATACGAGTTCGTGACTCTTCATCTTTTTTCCAATGGCCAACAGCCCCTAGTGGGCCAGAGCCTTCTCATTATCGAGGCTTCAGGATCACTCTCAGACACAGTACACTCGGTAGGACTCCTTTGGACGAGCGATTGGCCCGACGCAGAGAGACCTCTACCTTACAACATACGACACACAAGAAACAGACATCCATGCGTCTGACGGGATTCGAACCCGCAATCCCAGAAAGGGAGTAGCCGCAGACCCGCGCGGCCAATTGGATCGGCTCAGGACTCTTGTATTTCAATCGTGATTACTTTATGTGCGGCAAGGGCTAATGTATGGAGTGTGTAAATGTAATTGTTATGTGTGTAAATTGTAAATAGAAATGGGAGTTGTCAAATGCGGTCGTGAAAATTTGAACGAGCTTTATTATAGTGTTTTATTAAAAACGGTCAATTTATTGCCCAAACTTGTTAAAAACGTCAATATTTTATCACACATATCACAATTCGTCGAGTTACAGCTCCATAATGACTATCGCAATTGCTGCACCTTCTGTCGCTGCAATGTATGATCACGTGTCCTCAAATGAAACGAGGCTGCATTACCTCTCCCTCTTTCCCTGTATCTGCCTATCGTAACGAGAAAAGTTCAAAACCAATTAGCGAAAGCTAACTGTAAATGGAACATGGGCATGTCATTCTAGGGTACCAAACCTACGCACGTTATGCTGACGTTTTTAATTCTTTATTTATGAAATGGTTTTATGATTATATGGATTTGAAGAGCTTTACAATTAATTTTCTCTGTAACTGAAATAACAATGGATGAAAATCCTAATTGTATGTGAAATAAAATAAAATAAAATAAAATAAAACCATTTTGGTCTGATGCGATGTCGTTCTAAGCTTATGGTGAATCTTTTATTTAACTCTTCAGATGCTACTGAAGTTCTTCATAATGGATGTAATACGTAATTTATTTTGAAATGAAGGAATAAAAATTGTACGCTCCAGTGTAATCAGCAGCTGGTGCTTACATCTAGTCTTCTTCTCTTCTCATCGTTATATAATGTACTCTCGACATGTGGTCACTACAATTAAACTTATACAAATACGTAATTATTTACACTTGCAGTACATGGACAAAAATCTATTTCAGTCACCACCGGTTAGGTCCTTTGATGGGTTTCAGCTGACATCTGTCTCTAAAACTGTGAAAGTTATAGAAGACCTTGGAACGGGGGGGCATCTGTCCTCGAAAGTTTTGATAGAGACTTAATATTTGCCTAGAGGCTGACCACAAGTACTTTACAACCGGTACCCGGTCGATGCGGGACTCAGCGTAATTAAATTGACGTATAACAGATTAGGACAACGAAAATGCGTCTGATTTTCAGTGTAGGGTTACCAGAATCGAATCTCGCTCGATATTCTAATGAAGCCCACTGATTTTTAGTTACATTAACAAAATTGCGAAAAGCGATTATTAGCTTCGTCATGTCCGTCCGTCCGTCCGTCCGTCTGTCCGTATGGAACAACTCAAAACTCGGCTCCCACTGGGCGGATTTTCACGAAATTTTATATTTGAGTATTTTTCGAAGATCTGTCGAGAAAGTTAAAGTTTTATTAAAATCTGACAAGCATAAGTGTACTTTGCATGAAGACGTGTGCACATTTGTGGTAGTATCTCGCTGAATTCTTCTCAGAACGATAAATGTTTCAGACAGATGTTTTAGGGAGAATCAAAACACTCATTTTACGTTAAATAATTTTTTTACGAAAATCGTGCTGTTTTTTACTATAATGTGGACACGTATGGTAGGGCCAGACAGTCGTGACCATTTTAGGATGCTGTTCTCCTGGGGAGACAGGGAGTGTACGTCGGTATAACTATGTGCGAGGCTCAGGTTGGTAACGAACACTTGCCTAACGCGAGCTGTGACCTTAGGATGGCATGTTTGTATTTAAGGGCTGCATCCCTTCATATTCCGTGCTGTCGACATACAGAAACAGTAAAACGGCTGCCTTCCATGTCGGTTACAAGAATGGTGTATTGCGTGACTCCAGTTGTTATCTGAATGGCACTGTCCACTGCGTGGTTTATTTTCAGACGTAAACATTAGTTTGAATTGTGGTCATGCAAGGATATTCTCACCAGACTTTACTTTTAATGAGATTGCCAGATTGCCAACACATCCCAACCTAACATCGTTTGTTCGGTCGGAAACGTTCAAATGTTTCATATTTCAGACATTTTTCTTTCATGCTGCATAAAGTCTGCAGGTCACAGATACACCTGACAGACTATAATATGAAGTCTTAATTGTGTTATTTTCGACAATGTGAAAGTGTTAACCTTATCTTCGCTCTCTCGCGCATGCGTGTGTATCTCAGGCAAGTCCACTTACGACACTGAAGTACATTTTTATTACGAGTATATTGTAGTATATATGCGGATTGTTATTTACATGCAGCAGACATAAGGATTTTGTTCTGTTCCTAAAAGAAAGCCAAAATGTTTCTACGTAACCACATGATTACAAGGTACGAGTATAGTTAAGATGTCTTAATGTGTTAAGAAAATAAGATTAGAGTGCTTGCAACAGATATTAAGTCAGATTTTGGTACGAAATTGAGTAGTTTTTCCTTGAGGTGTACGTAGCAATTGCTGTAATTTTTATTTTAAGAGCAATGATAGTGCTTTAGTAAACTGAGGTCTATAATAATTTTTTTCAAGGAACCGAATTTATATTGTTGTAAGTTTGCAGCAAAGAAGAAAATTAACTGCACGGATTCTGGTCCTTCTTGAAAATCTGACAGTTTTATTTATCTACTCGAGGAACCCCCTGTCCCTTACGGAATCCAGATTTTAGTTACTGTGTTCGTAAGACCTCAACACTGGTCCTTATTCTTAGCCAAAGGCACGGATTATATACCGCCCGATCCCATTTATTTCAGATTAATTTAACGCTATGCTTCTTTCTACGCTATGTATTTCAAGTAGTTTCTTCCCTTCAAATTTTTTTGCCAAAATTCTATACGCATTTCCTCTCTTGCGACTTTTGAGTTGCTTGCAGTGGTGTTGCTGAAGATACAAGTCTTCTGAGATGTTACGCCTTGTCGACTGGTAAATACTTACCGACGTTTCGAATGTTTGTAGTGCCTTCATCTTCAGGGCCAGGCAATCCACATTCTATGACTGCTTGTCCCTGAAGACGAAACACCACGAACCTTCGAAAATTCGATAACCATTTGCCTGTCGATAGAACATAACATGACAAAAGCTTGGAGTCTCCATTTCTCATCTTCCCTATACGTTCTGCATGCCATGCCCATGTCATCGTCATTGATTTGATTGCCCTAATAGTATTTGGTGAGGAATGCAAATTTACATATGAAGCTTCTTATTTACGCAGTTTTTGCCTTACGTCCCGTTACTTCATGCCTCTTAAGTGCAAACATCCTGCTCACCACCGTACTGTCGACACGCCCTCAGTTTATGCTGTCGCCGTAACAAACAGCAGGTAACAGAAGTTCTCTCCAGAACAAAACTCAAGTTACAGTTTACTGTTTGTTATAGTATTTTGAATATTACTGTCCTCTGGGATGTAACACCCTGTAGTTTGGTACATACAATGTAGGTATTAGCATCACCCTTCTACCATGAAGAAGGGGATACCATGTTCCCGCGAACCTGTAACATTGGTACCTAACTACATGACTACACGGCTTCACATCCCAGAAGACAGTATCATTGTAGTTAGTGCCGTGGGGAACCTCAGGTGTCGTGGAGTAACCTCTTTAATGTGTGGTGGTGACCGCGGGCTGCCTGTTGTGTAAATGTCACTGACGGCAAAATGTGCTGTGCAGAATAGCAACAGAAGGTGTAGCTTTGTTGTGTATGACATGTGGGGACGTTGTGAAGCCAATTACTCGACCGCAGTGTGGGCATTGTACACACAACTTGACCGGCCGGTGCTCTTAGGCAGGCGAACTTATGTTGCGGACAGCATTTGCAGATTCTGTCTAGCTCTCAAAAACAGCTCTTAAAGGAACAATGTAAACTGTAGGCAGATTGCCGAACGTAGCGATTTGTTGGGCAGCTTTGCTGAGCTGTACTCGGAAAGTCTCAGCTTTCATCACAGCCTAGGAGACCGGCTACTGTGACTGTTGCTTCATGATTTTCCGCGGTTACTCTAAATTCCAGAATAGTAATGTAACATTTATCTCTATGCTTAATTAATCACCACGCTATGAAGACGTGTTTTTTGTGCCTCGGTGGCCATGGTGGGCCTAGGATTCCTCATTTTTCAGGTTTCGGGTTCACACTCAGACACTCCACACTCTGTAGGACTACTCTGAATGAGTGATCGGCCTGTCATAGGAACCTCCACCTGACAACACACAACACTCACAAGAGACACACATCCGTGTCCCCGGTGGGATTCGAACCCGCAATTCCAACAAACGAGCGGCTGCAGACACATGTCGCAGACCGCGCGGCCACTGGGATCGGCATGAACACGCATGAGGAACCTATTTGTAACTCCACGAATTCGTAACCTCGCCAGCAGACAGAGGTAAACGGTCAGCTTTATGCTGCGGCTGCTATACCCCTGGTCAAGGAGTCCTCAAAATCCGTTGGATAAGAGACAGGTGGTTGTGGAGAGAGAAAATATATCTTACCCTGCCCAGAACCCAACCCCGATCGCTCTGTCAAGCCTGTGCTTTGACCACTGTACTAACAAAACTCTCCCGGCTCATCACGTGCCAGCATACTACCAGAAAATAGACTGCACTGTTTTCTGCGTCCTTTCACATCCACAGCCTTAGTTATATTACCGCACAAACGACATAATAGTGTTGCTGAGGCAGAGAGAGATTTGTGTAATAAGTTAAGAGATTTGTGTAATAAGCTAAGAGACAGACTGTAAATTCTAGACAGCAACGTAGATCAAAGGGAAAGAAACACAACGCAGTCTAAACCGAAGTTATGCTCGTTATAGAAACCAAATCTGGTTTCACGATTACCGTAAGAGAAATTTGATTCCATTACTAAAATTACTTGTTACTTTTGGGCGGTTTGTGAGATTAATTGGGCTTTCCTTATAAAGTAACTGTAAGAATGAATGCCTTTTAAGGTCATGTCTTTCCATTTGTCTGCTACTTAACATCCGTGCATAAATCTTCGCATAAAATTCCCCCCCCCCCTCAACTTGGTATGAGAGACCTTCACAGAAACTGCTTCGTATTCTCGTATCATAAACCACTAACCAAATTTTGGTGAAATTCGATATGAGAGATTTTCACGGAATATTGGTCAGCCGTTATGAGTTTTAGCCATGTTGACTGACTAAAATCCGTATGTTATATGACGTCATAAACGGACTGTATACAGGAAATTGGGAATTTCAACATTATGTGATACACACTGTCCGGTCTTGTTATCTGTTACACTCGTGAAAGAATACAGCAACAGACATATCTTATTTCACATGTTCATTCACAGTAATTCGTCAGTTACTGTCACAAAACAGAAAGGCACAAATAAAATACGCAATTTTGCTCTGTAATAACTTAACGTCATTAAACGTCAAATATTCATCGAAGTTCCACCAGGATCCAGATTTTTAAAGGGCCACACATTGTGTAGTTGAGAGCTTACTGTTCAGTCTACACTACATGTTTATTAAAGCCTGTGAATGTACAGTATAAGCGTGATGAACATACGGGATTCAGTGAAAGTCGCTGTTGTTTTATTTAGGAAACAGAGGAGCTCGCACACCTATATGCATAACTTCTTTGAATTGCTTGCATGAAGTCAGTCTCTTTGCCTCAGATTTTAGAAACAGTAATTATGGAGATGAAGTGTGCCCACAGGCGAATGCAACTTTACACATTGTCCTTTAAGATCCCGTTTGATATTATACTCACAACGTTTCGTAAGACGGTGCCTGTTGTCTGATGTGTGCACCTAACGTACGTGTGTTTCGATAGTTCGCTCTAATTACTTCTATTCAGTTTTTCATGTTCTACCACACACGCGTAATCAAAAATTTAAGAAACTACAATTTTGGCAACAAAATTGTAATATTCAGGATTTTACACATTTTAACCTTTTAGAGCCTAGCAGTAACTTTACGTACCGCCAGGCTTAACTTTAGTCAATTCTCCATGGTGCTCACATTGCATTTATGTGTTTTGTACGGATCTCGGAACAAACAGCAAGTTTTGCCTTATACATCGTCAACTGATCGGTTTTTGTAACCGCGATTGAGACTGTTTACTGCGCGGTACGCACTGAGTCCTTATATGAAAGAGATACGCTTCGTCTTTAAAGGGTTAAAACACTTCGTAGATGTGTGTTGTCCAACGTCCGTTCTCGTTCTGTTGAAATCAGGAAATGTGATTTCGGTTCATTTTCTTTCTTCGATTTTGTGTGATTATGTGAGTGACGTAACATGAGAACCTGGAGACGAGAGCAACATCACTTCCTGGTACGTCGTGTATATTAGGCATGCATCGGACAAGGGACAATTTCCAACAAATAACTGTATAAAAATGAACCATTTTCACAGACATATTTTTGTTATTCTCGCGTCTACTGCTTCGTCTCCAAAATGGTAACTTTTGTTCTGGGTTCTCGGCTAAAATTTCCCATTTGTTTCACATCCTGTCTGTACCTGCCACGCTTTCGGTCTGTCTCATCTTCTTTTGACTTCCAGTGTGTCCATAGTAGAACAAGACAGAGCAAGTTGGCCCAAGTCGTAACACTTCTGACTTGTGTTCCGGAGGTGACCGATTGTAATCTAAACCGGGGCTCTGACTATCCCCAATTAGGCCTGATGTCCGTGAGTTCCATTAGGTAGACTTCGGGGTAGTACTTTAAACTGGGTCACGCCGGTTTTTTACATATCCTTACCAATATATTATCTTGCAGTCAGTCGACACCTTTTTGAGTACTCAGCTAACTTCATTAACCTTTTAAAGCCTAGCGGTAACTTTACGTACCACCAGGTTTAACATTAAAAAATTCTACGTGGTGCCCACATTGCGTTTATGTGTTTTGTACGGATCTCAGAACAAACAGCAACTTTTGCCTTATAAAACATTAAGAGACTGGTTTTTATAACCGAAGTGGAGAGTGTTTACAGCGCCGTGCGCACTGAGTCCTTATATAAAACAGACACGCTTCGTCTTTAAAGGGTTAATTGCAGTAAGGATACTCGAATAAGGAATAAGAAAAGAAATGGTAATTGTGTAAATTAGTGAATTACATGAAGGATTGTATCACGAAGCTGAAAAATACGAAGACATTTACGCTGAGAACAGTAAGTACTTTAGATTGTGAGAACACTAGAGAGAAGCTGTTAACCTTTTAAAGACGAAGCATATCTGTTTTATATAAGGACTCAGTGCGTACCGCGCTGTAAACACTCTCCACTTCGGTTATAAAAACCAGTCTCTTAATGTTTTATAAGGCAAAAGTTGCTGTTTGTTCTGAGATCCGTACAAAACACATAAACGCAATGTGGGCACCACGTAGAATTTTTTAATGTTAAACCTGGTGGTACGTAAAGTTACCGCTAGGCTTTAAAAGGTTAAAGACGAAGCGTATCTGTTTTATATAAGGACTCAGTGCGTACCGCGCTGTAAACACTCTCCACTTCGGTTATAAAAACTAATCCCTTAATGTTTTATAAGGCAAAAGTTGCTGTTTGTTCTGAGATCCGTACAAAACACATAAACGCAATGTGGGCACCACGTAGAATTTTTTAATGTTAAACCTGGTAGTATGTAAAGTTACCGCTAGGCTTTAAAAGGTTAAGCAAGTTCACTTGATCGGGACATGTAATACCACATATATAATTTTAACGGAAAGTGCAGGTGCTTTTAATCTCTACTGCTCAAGTACGCTGTCATTAACGCATGTAGGGGCAGGTGTGGCGGAAGGAAGTTTCATGTCATAAGGCCGTTTAGGGTATGCCCATAGGTAAAGTCCCAATATCCTTATCGAGATTATTGTGGAGACCCGTTTTCGATCCCGGCCCATTCCATGTCATCTTAGCAGTAGACAGCGCCGTTAAATAAGACACCCCTCTCTGTCTGTAACCCCGCCGTTCGAGGCCTTATTCAACCGCCTTTCTGATGCGACGGTTCCTGTTCAACGATTATACAAATTTTAAGCACCGTCGATGCAAACTTATATGTAAACGTTGCCCGCGTTTAGCTATGCACAACACCATAAATACCTACAGGAGACTGGAGTATAGCTCCACTCATTCGTAACCTCGGTGCTAGATGGATGTGAATGGTCAGCTTTACGCCACTGCTGCTTTATGTCCCAGGACATAGTCCCCAGTGCCCATTACATAGTAAGGTGAGTGGGCCTGAAAACCGGTACGTATGCTTTTGGGACGAGTAGGTTGTCTTTCCGCTTCTGATATGCTTACTTTTTTCCTTACGATCTGTACTACTCACCAAATATTATTCGGGTGATCAAATCGAGAAGAATGAAATCAGAAGGGCATATGACACGTGTGGGAGGGTGGAGAGGTGCATGCAGGGTTTTGGGTGGGAGTCCTGAGGGAAAGAGGCCACTTGGAAGACCTAGCGTGCATGGGAGGATAATATTAAAATGGATCTTCAAGAAGTGGGATGGGGTATGTACTGGATTGATTTGGATCGGGATCGGGACAGGTGACGGTCTTTTGTGAATGAGGTAATGAGCCTTTGGATTCAATAAAATGCGGGGAATTTTTGGACTAGCTGACGACCTGTTAGCTTCTCAAGAAGGACTCTACGCAACGGAGTTAGTTACATAGTTCAGTGCATTGATTTACATATTCTTTGGATACCGAACAGAGTTTAGTCGGTCGACTTATGACCGATCCCAGTGGCCGCGCGGTCTAAGCAGCTGCTCGCTTGCTGGGATTGCGGGTTCGAATCCCACCGGGGCTATGGATGTGTGTATCTTGTGAGTGTTGTTTTGTAAAGTGGAGGTCTCTGCGACGGCTGATCACTCGTCCAGAGGAGTCTTACAGAATGTGGTGTGTCCGAGTGTGACGGTGAAGCTTCGATAATGATGAGGCCCTGGCCCACTAGGGGCTGCTGCGCCATGGAAATAAGAAGATTAAAATAAATGGTTAGCTATCTCGCTTAACCTTTTAAAGCCTGGCGGTAACTTTACATAGCACCAGGTTTAAGATTAAAAAATTCTGCGTGGTGCCCAAATTGCGTTTATGTGTTTTGTACGGATCTCAGAACAAACAGCAACTTTTGCCTTATAAAACGTTAAGAGATTGGTTTTTATAACCGAAGTGGAGAGTGTTTACGGCGCGGTACGCATGAGTCCTTATATAAAACAGATACGCTTCGTCTTTAAAGGGTTAATATTCCACTGACATGGCATATAAAACCAAATTGTATTTGACTTTAGCTGAGGCAGAGTCTTTTCGAAGAAACTGTGTAACTGTCGAATTGCTGTACAAGCGTGACATTGGTGTACAGTTGGAAATATAAATGTTTGAAGAGAGAAAGAAAAATTATCCGATAAAATAGGAGCCGACGTGTAGTACGTAAACCACTTCTTTGCTTTTGAAGTCAATTTTTCTCACAGCCGTGTTGTTTCTATTTTCCATTTTACACAAAAGAGTCTTCTTTATAGTCTTTTCAGCGATACCATTTCGGAACTTTACGTGTAACTGTGTCAGTGTTGCTGTCACCTAAAGGATTCACAACATTAGTTCTCAAAACAGCCACCAGCAAGCTATTTTGTTGAAAACCTCTTTCCAGTCTTTATGTGGGTTTCTTTCATATCTTCCGTAAAATCTTCGCCTAATGAAAACGTTCGCCGTCGAATGTATTGCCACGTCTGTAGTATCGTTTTTATGTCCATGTCTAGATGTGGCAGAATGTCCAGTGCGTACCTTTTCGCTCAGCAAGCACCTACATATTACATTTGTCATACTTTCGTCGCGTTTTAATTCAAACTATGAATTAAAATAAATTTATTTTCAGGATTAATCTATACGTAGAAGATACAAGTCGTGTGACGCGGAAACAGGTTTCTAACTTTTAAATGCGACCGCGGGAGGATTGATTTTACGTCAGAATAGCTGTTGTGTGGTACATCGATTGTGACATGACACTTGTGATTGCTGGCCAGAAAAGTGTTTTGGATTCCACCCCTTATAAATAAGAAAATGGGCACAGTGTCCTGGCTGTTGTAATTATCTTTATAAATTGCGCAATGGCAGATATTAGCAACTGTATTTAGGCTGATGGTAGATCAAGGAACGTATGTAGTATGTGCTGCATAAAATTCAGCATCTCTCTTGAGATTCATGTATGGAAGGTCACGTAACAATTTTAGGGCTTTCCGTACGATGCTTAAAATGTCTAGTGAGGGGCTCTAAATGGATAACGTTCTTCAATTAACAGTAAAACATTCCATATTGTCAATGCAATTTCGGTATAGAAGCTGTTACATGTATTCTGTATAAATTGAATGTAAATATTTACGTATATTTTCAATGTATATTTTTTTTTCTTTGCAGGTAGGAGACTGACATGGCAGGTAACATCTACCCACGCACTGCTTTACGCTGGGATGTTATGAATCTTTCAGTGATTAACTTGCTTCCCTTATTGCTGGCTGCATCATAAGAGCTTTGTTTTGTTCGTGTATTGTTGAAATTAGATTCGCTTCTAATTTCAACAAATGGTATTTCTGGAAATTCAGTGGAATATAAATGAATTCAGTGCCTTAGTGTAATTCGTGTGAATTCTAAAGACAAATGTGACCCGGACAGCGCAGTCGCTACAGCGCGGGTGATCGCAGAATCCGTATGTCATTGCCGCTAGGGGCGGAGGAATGTTCGTCTTAGCAGCTGTGTCCAGACCGAATCTCAGGCCCACCCGGCTCCTTTCGAATGGGTACACTGGGGGTCTCGTTTCCTGTTCGTAAAGCGGTGGGTGGCGTTCGAACTAATAAATAACCTAAAACTGTCTGAACTAAATAAAAATTAAAATGCCTGCAGAAAGTTTCAAGAAATTCTCCTGCTTTAGATTTCGCGAAAACCTCTTTAGCTGTTCTTGCTTTGTTGTACGCGTACAGACAGACAGACAGACAGACAGACAACTGACTGACTCACTCAACTGACGAACGGACGGTGTGGTTTTAATAGGCGATCCGCATGGACGCGGACACGCCTAAACAGGTAAAACAGTCCTGTGCCTAACTTAAGCACCTCGCTAAAGATACCTTTTGGGGTCAGATTCACACATTACGTTCTTAACCTTAATTCTGTATGGAGTTGAATGCTGAACCATTTTGTTTAACACTGGGGAAATATACGCCCGTACCAATTGTAGGAAACTAGATGAGTCTTACACCTTGTCGGCACTTGTTGGCGAGTTGAAAAGTGACGGTCCCGCCACTAATGAAAGCCCGCTCTTCTAGTCCATAGCCTAGTTCCTGTAACCCGTTACTCCGACTCAGTTGTTACAGCAGAGTTTTAAGTAATGTTTTCCCTGTGCACGCCATGAAAGCTTGTAAGGGTTTTGGAGGTATGTCTCCACTTCTTCACCTCGGCGATAGATTGAGCTAGCATCTAACTTTACGACCCGGCCGCTTTTTCCCCAGATAGAGCCCCCAGCATCTAATGAATAGAATGCTGGTTGGGCCCCAAGAGCCGGCCTGGAGCTTTGGAGAAAGGATAAATACCTCTCCCCTGTCCGGAATCGAACCACGATTCCTTAGTCGTCCAGCCTTTAGTATAGTCATTATGCCAACCATGATATCCGACCATCCAGTGGGTGCGGTGCGGTTCTTCGTCTGCTTTACCTAATCAGTCATGTTGTGTTACATGTGACAGACACAATGTCCGAAGGTACCCCCAGACGGGCAGTAATGTTTTGCAGTAATTAATATTGCACAGCACATCTGGCCTTCTGGTTTTAGTATTGAAGGGCTGCACAATATATTGTGTCCGTCAAACCTAATTTGACTGACTCAATATATTTTGCGACTGGAAGGACAAGACGGAGTAGCCGGTCTGCCGAGCTGGAAACATGTCTCCAGAACATTAATTCCAACGCATTGAGGAGTCCTGTAGGGCACTTGTGACTCTCAAATCTTCAGAAGTATTTACAGCGTCAAAATAGCATAGTGTAACGAATAAACGCTGGCTAAGAGTGCCTGCTTCTCGCACGTTGGAATTTCTTTTGGCGATTATAGGTGTAACAGTCTCGAGCGTGTCATCAAATGGCGGACCACCGAACCACAAATGTTTTTGCAGTCGTTTAGCTGAGTCAGCCTTGACGGTCATACGGTTTTCGTGTGTGTAATGTGGTATTCCTTTGTACCATTCGTCAGTCCAGTGGCGATTCCTTTTCTTTTTGAAAAAAGGGCTTAAAAACAATGGCGTCACAAGGATCGTCAGTATCATTCAACATTTGTATGGTTCATATTCTATGATTTTGTGCTCTGATTATGCGATTGTTTTTAATGGTGGAATGATTTGACACTTCTGTACTTGTAATGTATTCTTGTTTATACCTCCCTGAAGATGGCCGTATAAGTGGCCGAAACGTGTTGGAGGATACTTTGTAATTAAACTACAGCAAAGTACTATTGTGCATTTGTTGGCATAAATATTGTATTCATCACTCAACATATTTACTCGTTCTGATTTACTAGCAAAATAAAAACATTGCTCAATAATATTGAGCCGCCTAGGGACAAACATATTACACAATATTAACCTTTTAAAGCCTAGCGGTAACTTTACGTACCACCAGGTTTAACATTAAAAAAATCTCCATGGTGCTCACATTGCGTTTATGTGTTTTGTACTTATCTGGGAACAATCTGCAACTTTTACCTGACATGTCATCAAATGGTTGGTTTTTTAAACCGAAATGGAGAGTGTTTACTGCGAGGTGCGCACTGAGTTTTTATATTAGACAGAACGCGTTTCGTCTTTAAAGGGTTAAGTCAAGGTAATAATAGTGAGCAATAATATTCACCGTCTAGGGGCCGCTTAAGGATTCAAACACGCTCTCACTTCAGTATTTCCGTAACATCGGTACCGCCGTGAGAAACTCGGCACTCGCCTTCACCTCTTCTGCTGGTGAAGTACGCTAGTAACAGCCCAGTTTACAGCATAACCGCTTATCTGCAAGGAAACGTATCTGCGCTTTAAAAATCGAAGGATCTGTAGTTACTCCTATTACCGATTGACCTGTAAGCAAGCGCAGCACGTAACAAGAACAGTCGTGTGACTTGTTTTGCGTGTGGACTCCCTACGTTGGCAGTTCGTTGCTGAACCTGAGTGTAATAAATACGTAATGCATACACAAGTCGTACCGTCTGCTGTGAGGAAGGCGGGCACACGTAATGAACTTAATATTTAATTATTTGTGTGTTTTCCCCATACACATGGTACTGCCTGAGTGCTTTCTGAATTCGTAGTGTAAATCTGCGCACATAGGAAGAAGAACCAGACGAAATACTTTTATGCTCTAACAGAACAATCAACTAGCACGTCTATGTGTATGTAGGCAGTACCTTAGTTCTTTATGCTGTTGCCCTGCCTGTTGATGCATTTCATTTAGTGGGTTAAAATTTCCCTGATTTTATCAGGCGTTTCTCTTGCGTACATGAGGTTTCAGTTATTTTTACACAGCCTCTTTCACTGGCTAATGTTCACTTCAGATTCAGTTTCATTAATGAAGTATCTTCAGTTGTCTAGGATGCCCTGGCTGGTCTTCTCATTGACCTCAACAGTTGTTACACTGGATCGTCAGAAACTCCCCGGGATCCATCCTCTGCAACGTTACACTGAACTGACATTCATCCGTCAGTTTCACTCGTTCTACACTACATGGCCTTAAAAATTAGGTTTAATATTGCTTATTAGTGCCTTGTACTAGTGGAGCAGCATTATTGGAAGGGGAATTAAAACAACCAGATACAAGTGAAGGGGGCAGGATTTGAGGTTTTTCACGGTGGAGAATATGAAGACAACCGTATTCTAGGGCGTAGCGCCATGTGTTTTGGTACACATGCGCAAATTTTCCTCCGCCTTCAGGGTGGAAGAGTACTTTTCTATTCTGAATACGGATGCAGCAGGTTACTCCGAAATGTCTGTATATTTACACCTGATTATACCTTGTTAATCTCTTCAAAGGACGGAAGGCTCATATTCTTTACAGCTTTCCTTTTATCAGTGCTGCCAGCATCAGTTCTGAGGTAGACTGAAATTGCCTTTGATTTTTTACTATATCTTCTTACCCGGGTAAAGTGAAATTATATGGTTCCCCCCAGATTTGTGGATTAGGCATACTGCGCACCGTCTGTTCTGTTATGACCTAACTTGACCCTGACTACTGGCCTCCTCAGGGGCCTCAGATGTTTACAACGTTTTTGCTGTTCAAATATTTGTAAAGGAAGGTCTTCCTAAACGAACTCATTTTATCTGATATCCCGTTAATCTACGCAGTG
Source organism: Coptotermes formosanus (assembly GCA_013340265.1). NCBI lineage: Eukaryota > Metazoa > Arthropoda > Insecta > Blattodea > Rhinotermitidae > Coptotermes > Coptotermes formosanus. The sequence goes on along the minus strand of BLKM01000502.1, from coordinate 929,176 downwards.
GAAGTCCCCCAGACGAAATTGGTGCTAATTATAGAATGAGACAAACGGTTCATGCTTGTCTACTTATTTTTAAAGTTCGGTGAAACTAATAGAATTGAAACACCGCTGATATTGGAAATAAAATTACAGGTCAGAACAACTCATTACTCGGATAAAATGTCAGTAAGTTTTGTAGCATTTCTCAGAATTTTAAAACCCTGCGCGACAAGAAGTATCGTATAAAATTTGTGGTGTTAGCAGAGCTGTAATTTTATCTGTACGTGGTTCGAACAGGTTTGTGACTGTATCTTACGTGGTGTGAACAGGACTGTGACTATGTGTACGTGGTGTGAGTAGGGCTGTGACTATGTGTACGTGGTGTGAGCAGGGCTGTGACTATGTGTACGTGGTGTGAGCAGGGCTGTGACTGTCTGTACGTGGTGTGAGCAGGGCTGTGTCTGTCTGTACGTGGTGTGAGCAGGGCTGTGATTATCCGTACGTGGTGTGAGCAGGTATATGATTATCTGTACGTGGTGTGAGCAGGGCTGTTACTCTGTACGTGGTGTGAGCAGGGCTGTGACTATCCGTACGTGGTGTGAGCAGGGCTGTGACTCTCTGTACGTAGTGTGAGCAGGTATGTGATTATCTGTACGTGGTGTGAGCAGGGGTGTGTCTATCTGTGCGTGGTGTGAACTGTGCTGTGTCTGTATGTGTACCTGGTGTGAACAGAGCTGTGACTATCCGTACGTGGTGGTGTGAGCAGGGCAGTGACTGTATCTGCACCTGGCGTGACCAGGGGTGTAATTTTATCTGTATTATAAATTTACTAATAAATGCAATAATGATATAATGGGTTAAAATATTAGGTGATTGAAGCATACTTTTAGAGATTCATAGCAGGCAAATTTTAAATTTTAAACACCCGATATAATTTTATTTGAAATGCAAAATATTTGTGTGACTTCTGAGATGCCGCCGTCTCATTCCCTGTGGAACATTAGAAGTAATAACATCGCACAAGTTGACTGTTAAAATATTGCGTTTTATTTGTACGGTACAGTCGTGACTAATTTATTATGCTAACGTCGGCTTGCTCATTCTCTCCGCCTTACACCGTAATTGCAACCTGACCCTCTGAGAATGTATTCGATTATTATTATTACTATTATTATATTGCTGTTTCGTTTCCCTAGACATTCTTGAATAGGAATCATTAACAAACTCTTCCTTTGCAAAAGAATTTCGGATATGAATAATGAAAATGCCGATACGTGTCCGTCTGACTACACGGCGTCATATCCGAGAAGGCAGTAATCTTCATAGGCTCCGCTAACCTCGGATCTCGTAAGGTATCTTTATGGTATGTATTCTTCTCCTAATGTCATTATAAGAGTAAACCAAGATCGCTGAAATGGTAATAAAATATCAATAAGAGAAATGAGAAATAAATGCATTTTGTCCTCTAAATTTCTTAAGAGTATGCGTACACGCATAAAATTGAACTCAACTATGAGTGCCTTTATAAATATCACATGATCCCTTTTCAGTATTGTATACAAAACCTGGCCGAATATGTTGCTTGAGAGACGTAAGCGTCCATGGGAGAATAATATTTAAAATGTATCTCAAGGAAACGGTATGGGAGGATGTGGATTGGATTCATCTGGCTCAGGTCAGGGACAAGTGGCTGCTAGCTGCTAGGAACACGGTAATGCACCATCGGGTTGCATGAAATGTGGGGAATTTCTTGACTGGCTGACGAACCCGTGAGTCGTCAAGGACTCCTCTTCACGCAGTTAAACAAGAGTTGTTTAACCCTTTAAAGACGAAGTGTATTTGTTTTATATAAGGACTCAGTGCGTACCGCGCTGTAAACACTCTCCACTTCGGTTATAAAAACCAGTCTCTTAATGTTTTATAAGGCAAAAGTTGCTGTTTGTTCTGAGATCCGTACAAAACACACAAACGCAATGTGGGCACCACGTAGAATTTTTTAATGTTAAACCTGGTAGTATGTAAAGTTACCGCTAGGCTTTAAAAGGTTAAGTCTTTCAGGAGATGTTACAAGAGCACGAAACATTCCTCTCAAGAACCTACATAAACCTAAATGAAATTTTGCTACAGAAGTTAAATTTAAACAGTATCTGATAAGTCCATAGAAGCCGCAAGTTTCTCAGCTCGGGACGGAAGTGTTTGCCGATTCCAGTAGTCGAGTGCTTGTTCAATTCTCAAGTCCCAAATCAATATCCTGCTGAAGTGGCAGGCGATGCGTGAATATGCATCCTAGCTTCGACTGACGTTAAGAGTGCCGTGAAACGACATGAGTTCGCGTGATGTAGTTTTGAATAACGATTTAAATTTCCACTGAATGTTGCGAAATCGATAGCTTTCTGTGAGATTCAATGAAGAGGATTGAAACATCGCGTTTGATACAAATTCATACCTCCACCTCTTGATCTAATAACTACTACGGTATCTACTGGGAGCAGTTTATTCAGGGTAGTTCATCTGTGACACTCTGGACTTGTATTCGCAAGGTGTCGACCTTGAACCCCTTTCCGGACGATTTTAAAACTATCCTCTTTCTTTACACGAATAATGGGGTAAGTTGACTAAATTCAAATAGAAACAGTTATCTGTTTTTCCTTATCGTCCAGCGCTTTGAATGCTCTTTCGGGGTGCGTAGCACTAATGAGTGTCTGCTCTGTGACTACCTAATCTGTCCGTTCAGTCAGCCAGTTTGGGTACAGACCAGGCGCTACGAGTCTGTCTTATCCTGTCGTTATCAAGCGCGTTCGCAAAATTGCCAAAAACGACTATTAGTTTTGTCGTGTCTGTCTGTATGTCTGTCTGTCCATCTGCTCACATGGCGCAACGCGGCTGCCACTGGATAGATTTCATGAAATTTGGTATTTGAGTATTTTTCGGAAATCTGTCGGGAAAATTGAAGTTTCACTAAACTCTGACAAGAATAACGGTTACTTTACGTGAAGAGATGTGTACATTTGTGATAATATCTCGCTGAATTTTTCTTAGAATGAGAAGTGTTTCAGACTAAATTCGCAGAGAAGGTCAAAACACGCTTTCTGTGTTCAATAATTTTTTTTTAAAGTCATGCAGTTTATGAGATAATGTGGAAAAATACGGTATAGCCAGACAGGCTACAGATGACAATATAATATGGCGCATGCGCTTTTTATGCTGGATAATTAAGGGTACAGACACGTACACAGAATAAATAATAATTGTTGATTTTCCACGGCAAATGTGGTTACGCGAACGCACCTCAATATCACGTTATAGTACATTACCTTCTTGTATCATTGTGCCTATATACACGAAAAAAGACAAAATGCGTTTTAGATAATGATTCAAGAGTTCTGGGATACGAAACAATGTCGATTGGTAGATAACAGTGTTTTCAAGCAGTTTGGAGCCTCCGTGTTTATGGTCTACACAGTGCAAGAAAATGACTTACCTATTGACTGATACGCGATTGGATTGTCATCATCGCCGCTGTGAGGGTGTCTAATTCGGCATTATACAGTATTTTGATGTTCAGCACAATATGTTATTGAAACGTGGAAGGGCAGGGTGAGCTGACCCGGTAACTAAAGTCGTGCAGCTAGGAATACATGCAGAATTATCGGCGAAAGTTCTTTGACAGCTATATTAGAAGTATAGAGAAGAATAGGAGGAAGAAAATTCTTGGGAATAACTCTACGTATTTTGACGATGGAAGTTAGATGGAGCTAGTACTTCGTTTCTACTCACGTTTGTCGTCTAACTCGGTTGTTATCGTTGCGCGTCCTCTACTTTTAAGTGTCTTTCGTGTATAACAAAGAGCGAGTTTTGTATGGGGTTCGTTCTATTATAAAAGCTTCATTGTATTGGGGTATGTGGGCCGTAGCAAAAGAGTGTAATGCGACACTAACTCTTAAGATGAACATAGGTGGGTCTGCTAAATGTTTGATTATTCCATGAACATTCTTTAGGAAAGATCCAATATTGGAAGTAAGCGCATTTTATTTCAGTGCATGCTTTTGTGTCTTTCCCGCTGCTGTGTAACATTAAGTATTACTGCTATTTTTCTTTTGTGTTAGAATTTTATTTAAACTTGTAAATATTTGAGTTGTGTTCTGAATCAGTACTCACGCTTATCTTTGTTTTTGTTTCTGTCTGTGTAATTGTTTCGTACCTGTGTATTTGTGTTTTTGTGCTGGCTTTTTAATTGGCCCTCCGCTGTTATCCTGCATGTCAATAACCTGAATTGAATTGAACTGAATTGTTATTATTATTATTTTTATTATTAAATGCGTACTTGGCGGCCTTTTAGAAATACGGATGGGGTAAAAATTCATGATATGGACAGTAATACTAGTATTTCCTCGTGAGACCCACTCATGAAAATACGTGAAAACATCCATTTGCGAGACAAATGAGTCTCATGTGGTTTATGTGTAATTTTTTAATACATAAATACCGTGTAAACGATCATGCGATGGCCTTTGTTTAGTTGTCTTGGATTAGGTCGTCTAACCTCTTCCGATTCAGAATTAATTTTGAAACTATGAATCCTCGTAGGAACGTTTGCACAGGATCATCCCGTCGCTGCACGTAAAGGAGAGCACACAGCAAGGCGGTCATTGGCCCTACTTCCGTGTACCAAGTGGGATCTGAACACATTAGCCCGGTGATGGAACAGTTTCAGGCCCTGCACGCTTATATATTATGTGGTTATTACACTGTCTCTAGTGGGAAAGGCCTGTTGAGAATTAAATGGGAAGTCTGTAATCGGTGGAAGTACATGAATGTAGTATGTATATGGTGAGAACGTCTGACCATTAACACCGTCTGCCAAGTGTCACCGAACAACACAGGTGTTTCGTCAGTCGTTTATAAATCGTCTGCTTCTATGTCCAAAACTTAATGTAAAAATTTGAGTTCACTGTAGGTGTAGTGCTCTGTAATAATGCCACAAAGAGGCCTTGCAAGTGGGATAACAGGTAAGTTTATTTGGCCTAACTTTGCGACGACACGGGAGGATGTTACGTCACAAAATGTATTTACATTGCGGAACTGTAGTGTGTACTGTTAACGCCCTATAGTGTCAACATGCGCAGGTCTTTCTCTTTGTCACCTAGGTAGTTGTACAAACATTAAGTTTCCAGAAAAGGTTGAACAGCCATTTTGGCTGCCTTTCAGAAGAATTTTGCTGTCACAATGGCACGTCGATCCTTGGCTATTTATAGTGCAGCAGAATCCAGACTTCAGAGTCCCCTTTGAGTCTTATTTCTTCTCTCTCTTATTTCCTTTTGGAATGCAAGGAATCCGTATGACCCTGGAATTTAACCTTTCTAAGGACATTTTCTTACATCTTACTAGCGTGAAAATTCGAAGCTGCCGTATATTCGATAACATCTGACGACGCCGGAGTCGTCTCTTTGAGACCAGGCAGCTATGTTTTCATTGTATTCACGAATGATCTCTCAGAGACTGTCATGCGCACCCAGTAATGAAAATCTTTCTTCCTGTAGCCTATATCGAATATTAGTCTTAAGGTCATTTAAGGTATTAAGCTGCTCACCGATTTTAAAGGCCTTGTGCGTAGAGTGTCCAGTAGAAGCCAGTCAGAAGTAATATTTGGACGAATGTCCATGAGACAACACACAACACTCACAACAGACAGACATCCATGCCACCGGTAGGATACAAACCCACAATCCTAGCAAGCGAGCGGCTGCAGACCCACGCCTCAGACTGTGCGGCCACTGGGATCGGCACTGCAAGTATATTTACTGTGATAAGATCTTAAATTAAGCCAATCCCTCTTCTTTCGCTCTTCTATGCATTATTCGAAACTTCCCTGCCGTTTGACGCTGACTTTTTCATCTTGGCAATCGTCGCTGTGTAAACTTATAAACACAAAGACGCAGCGAATTTCGAAGTTTCTACAGCGATGTTGTTTAGGATTCCGTTCCTCTGGGGTGTGACGCTGCGTCGCTGGGTTTTTGTTTCCCGACGTTTCGAAGGAACGTAATTTTCTTCATACGCAAGGCCCTGTAAGTCAGAGACCCTTCACGATTAAGACATTAGATCCTAGTATTCAACCACGCGACGTCAGATTGTACGGGAACGGAATCCGCAACAGGGAGTTGACAGTCTTGAAATTTTACTGATCGTCTTTACCTCCCTTAAGCATGTATAGTAATGCGTCAAGCTGTTACGTTAAACACGTAACGAGAAGGTTACTTGCCCATTCCTTCCCGTTTATTAATGCTGCGCTGAGCTGTGCTTCTGTATTTACCCAGGTGACATCACATTTTTAATTGAGCGAAATGCTAAAGATATTAATGACACGGTAAATGGAATACAAACATGTTATTTGTGGGCCATAAACTTCGGTAATTTATGTAAGGAAACTGTGTTGCTTCGCGAGGTGTAGCCTACAAAAACCGGATTGTTTGTAACAGCAGAACTTAGGCACTGTAGGCTACGTTCAGCTGTGAATGGATAAGACTGTGCATAGCTGCTGTGAATAGCTGTTTATCGTTGAGTTTAGACACTGTGCACAAGCCAGCATTATAGCGCTCGTCTTTTCAAGCGTATGCTTTCGCAGAACTGAATAGTCATAGGAAATACTGCGTTAGAAAGCTGGTCGTCTGCTGACATTTATCTGTCTGTATACAGTTTCACCAAATTCATGTGTCGGTGTTGTAGTAACTGGAGGGACTTCTGTGTTGGAGAGTGAAAACTGTTGTAATGTCTGTAAAGTATTGGCTGATTCCGTAGATGGGCGCAGGTCCGATGGCAGAACTATTAGCAGCCACATGATTTAGATAGTAGGTATGTAGAACTTAAACTATCACCTGGACATTACGTTAGGTAATTTAAAAGGTCAGTTTCTCGAATTGGTGCTCTTCAATCACTACGAGCAGTAATATTGCAGTACTCGTGTTATTGATTATTGGCAGTCTCTTGCAGTATATTTTCTTTGATTTGAAACGGTATTAGCGTAAACTACTCTACTTGTCTTACACGACGAAATCTCTCTTCCAGTATTACTGACATTCGTGTATTTATGTAAGGGTTTACGCATGAATTAGGCATTTTTTAACATTTTCATGCGTTTTTTTCATGTAATTTATCTAATGTGTTTCATGCAAGGAGGCGGGTTAGCTCAGTTTGGGTAATGACTAGGCTACGGGATGAACGACTAAGCAATCGTTCGATTCGCGGAAGCAACAGGCAATATTTTTCTTTTCTGAAGAGCCCAAACCGGCCCTCGGGCCAACCCAACCTCCTACTCAACGACCACCGGAAAGAAAGCGGCAGGGGTATGAAATGACCAATCACGCTATCTAATGCCGAGGTTAATAAAGGGTGGAGCTATATCTGCACGCCCCTTTATGTTTTCATGACATGCACATGGACAGCTTTGCATTTACACTATATTTTATTATAATGTAGTGCCTTAACGTATTTTACATAAGTGACAGACAACTAGGAACGTAATATTACAGGCAGTTGTTACGTCGAAGTAACACATTCAAGTAAGTGTTAATAGATATCGATTCAGGAAACTCTTATTTAACACATAGGCTTAAAGAAATCAGAAGCCACGAAGTTGCAAAATAAAAGATAAAAAATGTTTAACTATTGTCACGGAAATTCTAAGGAATGAAATAATTTCTCACTCGTTCTTCATTTCTATTGCCGAACGCCTGTTGAGGATCGCTGTAGTGAACAAAGGAATGTGTCCAGATTGTATCGTGTTTCACATAATAAAATTAGTAGTAATGTTGGTGATATGTAGTAAAGCTTTCGCTAGTCTTATGGAGTGTAACTTGTACAAAATCTTTCGAACTGAGACTCAGTTTCAGATTCCGAGATGTTGGGCCGTATGGAATGGTAAGTGTCTGGTTACCTGAACCTTAGTGCGTCCCACTTCATGCGCAAGTAGCCCGTGAAGCCTGTGGTCATTACTTGCGAGTGAACACTGCGTGCCTTGCATCTCCATTACTTGCGAGTGAACACTGCGTGCCTTGCATCTGCATTAACACCGCTGTGAGAACGTGCAAGCAATGTTGGTACCTCGGTACCAGACAAAGTGACGTCCTTCCCAGAAGTTTGTGTTGTTTGTTTTTAGTCCAGGTCTGACAGATACGCTCCGTTCAAAGACTAAAAGCAGTGCTTTTTGTGACAGTACGCAACCGGCGTACCGGTGCATTTAGCTAATGAATTCTTCGCATAGATAATGTTACAAATTCAGAACTCAGGAAAAATATATATTGTTTCTTATTTCGTATTAAAAATATCATCACACTATGAAACAACAATATCAAAAAATTTTTCCTTATTTTTCTAATGCGGAAACAAAGAAATTTCCAACTTCGCCTGCTGTCATGGAGTGAGTATCGGCAGCTTTTTAAAAAGAAAATCGCTGTGTAGGGGGAGTGAGTGTTTACCAATAACAAGAAAAAATTGCCGGGTAGTTTTGTGTTATATAGCAATACTTGACTTTTCCATGTCATGAATGGACAGGACAACATACAAAATTATAGACCGGAAAGCTGACGGACAGAGACGACTGTAAGACTTACATAACGGGAAAGATTTTATATCAATATGCGGTGGCAAACAGTTTTCGAGGTACAGCCCAACATCTTGTTGGCCACAGTAATATTTTTATGTGTAGGGACGCTTAGAAACCATAGTAGTGTGCTCAGCTGGAATTGTAATTGAAGAAACATTCCACCAACGAATTTTGATGCCTGCCAAATCATTCGCAATCGTCCCGGAACCTTTGAAAGGGTGGTACAGTCCATGATTAGACGTGTGCCTGGGTGCGTTGATTCAGGTGAAGATGTTTTGAGCATTTGTTGTGGATTGTGACTTGATAAACAATAAGAACTCAACAGTTATTAAATTGGCAACGTGTATTTTAAATGTCTTTTTTTCGTTGTAAGTAAAATATTATATAGTTAAGGTATTTATTGTTGAATATAATTTTTCAATTAAACTGAAAAATTCCTCATTTCGGGGCGTATCTTTGTCTGAACCTTTTTCTTTTCTTTTCTCTTTTCTTTTTTCTTTCCTTTTCTTTTTTCTTTTCTTTTCTTTTCTTTTCTTTTCTTTTCTTTTCTTTTCTTTTCTTTTCTTTTCTTTTCTTTATGCGAAGAAACAACTCACTCTTGACATTTGCCAAAGCATTTTAAGTACATCCTGTAGATAGGAGGGTAATGTGAGAGTTTTTCTTACATAAATAGAATCCCAGTAGCTCAGCGTAGAGTCCATTGGCGGGTTCCTGTGATTACGGTAATGGATATTCGGCTTTATTTCCTGATAAGTTAAATGACTATCGGCTTCTCAAGAAGGACTCTGCTTCTTACAGTCAGTTAACATGTAAGTAAGTCACAACGAATAATATCATGCATGTGGATATCCTTTCTTAACTGCGACCAGAAGAATCAAATGGCCCGATTATTTAATCAAGAAAAACTGTGTTAATAATTCCTTCAAGCGAGTGTAGAGTTGCTTTGGTCAGGTGTATATTCAGTGTTATTCAAGTTTAAATTTGATCTTGTATAGAAGTTCTGTGCTCATTTTAACGCGAAATGTGAAACGATGCTAAGTAGCAATCGGTTTCAGTTGCTCAGTGTATCCTTTGCTACTGCACAGAATCGAACAGCCAGTCTGTGCTGTGGGCCGTATTTCTGCAATAGCAGGAAAGCACGACACGATATGCGAAAGAAAGAAAAGTGGCATTGTGCGTTAACATTCTGTAATGCCACTGGGAAAGAGTCATTTCATTCCATGCGAATTCGAAAGGCATTCGATTTCAGTTTCGGTTGATGTTACCCAAACTAATTTAATTAAGGAGCTTCTTCTTTCTTTTGCCTATTCAATATTTCCAAACTCATTATCATCGTACAATTCATATTTCTCGTTGACCTGTACCTAATTTGGCCGTTTCTTTTCAAAGTCGGCAAAAACTATACAAAAAAATTGCTGTCACATGATATTAGTCTTTTGACTGTTTGTAAGGGAACAAAGAGCGAAAAGAACACAGAAAGAAACTGAATTTTTACCTTGGTGTTGAAAATACGTCGTAAAGTATACATTCAAATGTTAAATATTCGGCTTCGGTATTTATTCCTTAACAGCGGGAAGTCGGTTTGCTATTTAAGACATTTAAATTTACGTTTAAATATGTGGTTATATAATTAACGCAACAAGCGGTCAGTTTTCGGATAACGGCTGTGTATCACTTGCGTGCCGGGTTGCAGAGTGTCAGGGTATTAGTTGCGTCCTGCGGTCACTCTTCAGGTGTGAGGGTTCTGTACGTGGGCTGGAATGGCTTAGTCAGTATAGCGACTTGCTACGGGCTGAACGGTAGGGGGATCGACGGTTATGAACATTTGCCAGCACATCCAATGTAGCTCAGTGGCTGCCCACTGACTGAAGGATAGGAACAGGATTGTTCTGCTCGCCATCACGTCCACACCTGCTCTCCAGCAAAGGCCAAACCTCTTTTTCGAATTGGTATCACTCTGCTTCGTATTACGTAGGCGCCATATCACGGCGCGAAGACCGGTTATTTAGTTACTTTTTAGTGGTTTTCCTCGGTTATTCCATGAATGCCAGGGGCAGTACTCATTGTACCACGGCTGAATTCCTTGATGCCCTTCCCAGTCGTTTAAGGTGTGTTAATTACTCATTGTCACTTGTAGCTATACTGTAGTGTTAGGAACTAAGAGCAGTAATGAATAAACCTTGAATTAATTAGTTATAGGGAAGAGGCTTATAAATCTTACAGTTTTATGTTCGCTTCCTCAAATTGATTTCAAGAATAAAGCAGAGTCTTGTGTTTATTTCACCATCTAAATTTTTCTTTGTTTGTCAGTCTTATAAAGTTCAAATTATGGGACGAACGGACGTGGCATATTGTTAGAGGATGTTCTGGAATATATTATCGTTTACCCTTGAATGCCGACCCCAGTTCAAAGTACGGAACTTTAATTTCTCTCATGCACCGTAGGTCGTGAATGTATTTTGGGGTACTGTAAATTAAGAATGTCTTCGTCGATAGTTGGAATTTAAACCGCAGCGTCATTGAAGGGTTAATAAATTCAAATACTTTTATTGTCAAGTAACTGTTTTTGTGTAGGTTATAAATAGAAATATGTCGACCATCTGTTCATTACGGTTGCATTAACGTCTGCTGATCTCAGTGTTTCTTTGGTAAAGCGCTGGACGTGTTAACCACAACAGTTTTCACTCGAGAGAAATAGAGTGGAAAATTTATTGAAAAGCCTTCAGTTGTGAAGGAGCTGAGAATACGGTTGAAGTGATTGATGGATATAGAGCTAATCTACCCTTACGTAGGCCTTGAAGAAAGGTCTCATCTTTCCCAGAAGAGGGTGAGCTACGCACGTAGCAGCCTTTTGTTAGTGGCCATCTCGAGGCTGTCCTTATCCGTGATCTTCGAAGCTCCATTGAGTTGGTTTAACTAGGACTTTGGATCTCACGTCTCTGCCGTAAACACCAGTCGTTTGCGTCGAGGTGTACAGTACAAGTAGGCCTATACAGTGCTTATATTCCAAGATGTCTATTGACCAGGGCTGTGGAGTCGGAGTCGGAAGGAATTTTTAGGTGGAGTCGGAGTCGGGGTCGGTAAAAATGTACCGACTCCGACTCCGACCTCAGTCCAAAATCTTAACTAGATACTCCAACTCCAGAGCCCTGATAGCTACAGTAACCATTAGATTTATACTTGAATATAGGTTATATGTCAAAAAGTAGCCCGATGATTCACATAGGGGTGATGAAATGTCTTATAGGTTTACCGTTATTAATGCATGTTGAACTTTTATGAAGGAGTCGGAGTCGGAGTTTTAAAAATCGAGGAGTCGGAGTTTTAAAAATCGAGGAGTCGGAGTCGGAAGTTTTAAAAATCGAGGAGTCGGAGTCGGAGGTTTTGTGTACTGACTCCACAGCCCTGCTATTGACGTCGTGATTGAGGGTTCGAATCCCGCCGACAGCATGGATGTCTGTCTCTTGTGAGTGTTGTGTGTTGTCAGGTAGCGGTCTCTGCGACGGACTGATCACTCGTCGAGAGGAGTCCTACCGAGTGTGGTGTATGTGAGTGTGATATTAAGTATGATCAAGTGCGACAATAACTCTCCACACCTACAATGAGCAGGCAGAAGAAATCAGATAACGAAACAAACAAAGTTAAATAATTGTAATTCCACATTTGTATTAGAGATTTACAAAGTAACGCTGCCTTCCGTGCGTATTTATAATGTGTGATCAAACTTCAGGGCTTTGTGCAGGGTGGAGTGCCCTGACCATTGCATGTTCGATCGAGATGCACAGTGTTCGTTAAATGTTAGTACTTCAGGCTTTAATCAGTCAGGAAACTTTACACCACTTACGGATGCGCCTAGTAATTTGTAACGCTGATGCAGTACGTGTTTTTGATGTTGGTGGGTGATCGGGTTTCTAACAATTTTCTCCTCTCCCTTTGACCTTTGACGTGACATCTATTACACTGCGTAGAATAAATCATTTTATTTACACAAATACAGTTTACTAGTAGGCATACGTGATGTGAAACAAAGGACGGAGGGCAGTTTTTATTTAAATATCTGAATAAAAATTAAACACTCGCATAATTAAGTGCTGAATTTCGGGTCTGTAAGACACAGGTATCACTCAGGTATCTCATGACGTAAATCCGAATCATTGCTGAGAAGCTGCTTCTCACTCCGTTGTGCAAGCAGTTCTTAGTGCACTGTTGAATCTGATGGCGCATGGCTGTGTCCACAAGAGCCCGTCACTCGCCTCTGGAATGAACCAATTCTACCCAACCCGTAGACACAAATAATATTTCTTTGACATTTTGCTATTATTCCTGCATGTATGACTAGTTCTGTGTCCTTCAGCTTTTCCGACTAACATTTTAAATACATTTCTCATATCAGCCGTATGTGCTACGTGTTCCGTACAACTCACCTTCCGTGAAGAATACGAATTATGTATCTTAACAAGAAGTAGCTTGTTTCCTCCTGTATTGGAACAAAATGTGTCTGTCAGCAACTATTGCTTAGACATCTTCAGCGTTGTCCCCTTTATGGTGAAGAACTAAACTTCACCAGCACGTAGTGTAGTGTTGTGTATTTAAATGTATAATTTTATAAGGCCTGTGTATTTTGATTAGCTTATATATTCCTTATTTTTCCCTACTTCATAATCATTGTCTTTGTTCATTAAGAAGTTGCGTCGTGACGTACCGTTGCATATTATCCAATAAAAGATCCTCGCTGTATGATTACTGCGTGATCAGTGTCATAACGTTACGGCTAGTCTGCTTCTGAGAACGTGACTAGCTTGACGTTTTGATGTATTTTGTGACCTTTAAAACCATTGCCTAGTATCAACGTATGGTTTAACTGACGAAGTCATACAATTTGGTTTTGTATAAAGACAATCAGTCTGAGGCGGTAAAGGTACGGATACTAAGGTTTTCCTGTATTATGTGTGACGTTTCTGTGGCTGTACGTGTTCGTTAAAGAATCTACTTTACTAGCATATAAAAAGGGCTGAGGCTTACCATTGTGTCTGTATGTAGCAGTTGACTGTGTTAGCGGTTGCAGGCAGAGAATAAGATGGCAAAAGTGGAGGTGGCTTACGTATGCTTTGAAGTCTTCACCTTTGCCGAACGAAAGCTACTGCTTTTCAATAGCAGGGATGTCTATCCTAGCCAGCTGTCTGTTCGGAAGTCTACGAATTTGTTACCTGGATTTTGTTTCATGGCGCAACAGCCCCCAGTGGGCCAGGGCCTCCTCATTATCGGGACTTTGCGATCACACACAGACATACCACATTCGGTACGACTCCTCTAGACGAATGATCAGGCCGTCGCAGAAATCTCTACCTGACAAGAAGTAACAGTCACAAGAAACAGACATCCGTGCCACCGGCGGGATTCGAACCTGAAATTCCAGCAAGCGAGCGGCCGCAGACCCACGACTCAGACCGCGCGGCCACTGCGATCGGGTTGTAACGTGCATATTTAGTGATACTGATATTTCAAAGTGTATGTTTGTGACCGTAATGTACGGTGTGGGATATTTACAAAACCGTGATTGCAGTGAAGCAAAAGGTTTATCGTGACAAACCTCGCGCACTTGTCGAGTTTGAAGTCAACATCCAACCAACAACTCTGCGGGTCCATAGTAACGAACTGGCTCAGACGTCCTCAGGAATGTCTTGAGTGCGACTGGAGGCTACTTACAGCATCCCCTGTAGATGAACAGTACGGGGTATTTTTAAATGCACCACTCTGTATGTCCAGTGCATTTTCTGCGCAGAACGCATACAAACGGAGGCATACAGCTTGAGGTAGCACAAAAAAATCGCTGGACTAAACAGTGCTCGCAGGCGCATGATTAATGGTCAGATCCCAGAAGTGATGAAATCACGTGTCAAAGAGGGCGGAGAGAGAGGGGAAGCTATAGAAATCGGAAACATGTTGTGGGCCGGCGTAAATATGATGAAACTTGGTACCAAAACCAACACAACAATGTCAGAATTTGGAGGATATGTTATGTTATGTGTGTGTGTGTGTGTGTGTGTGTGTGTGTATGTATGTATGTGTGTGTGTGTGTATGTATGTATGTATGTATGTATGTATGTATGTATGTAAGTATGTGTGTGTGTGTGTATGTATGTATGTATGTAAGTATGTGTGTGTGTGTGTATGTATGTATGTATGTATGTATGTATGTATGTATGTATGTGTGTGTGTGTATGTATGTATGTATGTATGTATGTATGTATGTGTATGTATGTATGTATGTATGTATGTATGTGCGTATGTATGT
>BLKM01000502.1:737523-909417 GCA_013340265.1 Coptotermes formosanus | reverse complement strand
TGTATGTATGTATGTATGTATGTACGTATGTATGTATGTATGTATGTATGTATGTATGTATGTATGTACGTATGTATGTGTGTATGTGTGTATGTATGTACGTATGTATGTATGGATGTATGTATGTATGTGTGTACGTATGTATGGAATTATGTAAACTGAGGAGTAGATCTTCACTTCTAGTGTACGTTGCAGTTCTTTATGCTCAGTTTCGATTGTACCTTTTCCCCATTTTAGAGGAGTATGGTCACCTGATAACACGGATCACAGTAATTGCTCACGTTACGAAAGCCTGGGCATCTAACGCAAAACATCTGGCGAGATTTTAGGCTTCCGCCGCGATGTGTGTAGTTCAGGACGTCGCTGTTCTGGGATGCTACGTAGAATAGATTTTTTCTTTACAGCTTGAGCCCTGAAGATGGGACCGATAGGCTGTCCTGAAACGTCGATAAACAGCTGCCCAGCTAGGGGGCTGCGTAACATTCCAGAAGATTGAAGACGAAACATTTTGAGTTTCAGTTTAATTAAATAACGCGGTATTCATTATGCCTGGATATAAATTACGAATTTTAATGGAGCAAATCGACGTAAGCTACTCCTTTATTATCATATTTTAACACAATTTACGAAATAGTGAAATGAAATTTTAATGGGGACTGTGATATGGTAGATAAAGCCAACGCGCAGTTTCCATCTTCCTGGATTTAATTAACCCTTAAAGCAGAATTGTTACTGCATGAGTCACCTGCATTAACTTCAACAGCTGTGCATTTACTGAAACAGTGTACAACTGTGTTTCATGCCATTCTCAAGAAACAAGCTATTATTTCCCTAAGTAGCGTTAACCGCTTTCTCGTTATAACGGACAAGTTCTGTGTATGGATTAACCCCTTAAAGACGAAGCGTATCTGTTTTACATAAGGACTCAGTGCGTACCGCGCTGTAAACACTCTCCACTTCGGTTATAAAAACCAGTCACTTAATGTTTTATAAGGCAAAAGTTGCTGTTTGTTCTGAGATCCGTACAAAACACATAAACGCAATGTGGGCACCACGTAGAATTTTTTAATGTTAAAACCTGGTCGTACGTAAAGTTACCGCTAGGCTTTAGAAGGTTAATTTGAATTTCTATATACGGTGCAGATTAATTTATATTTTAAACAGTTTACGTCATTGTATTAGGCCTAATTGTGTCAGTTTTATTCACATTAAGAAACGGATTTTTTCAACGGTGTGTCTCGTGTAGTTTTCACAGACAGCAACTATCTTTCGTATTCACGTTTCTGTGATGTTACGTCTCGAGTCCACTGGTAGATAGTTACCGACGTTTCGGACGAACCTAGTGCCTTTAGGTTTAGTGTCCAGCCGTCCAAGAAGAGCAGAGAAGAAAGCACTCTTCCGTCTTTAACTGCTTGACCCTGAAGTATTAGCCAGTTTGCTTTGTAAGGGAGACGCAGAATGTTTACTGTAAGGTACGAACTGAAACATTAACTGTGTGTCGGATTAATTTACTTGCTTCAAAAGATTAACCCAATGTTATGAAGCTTCTTGTAACGTAACTTTTTTGTTACGCTCTACTTGATTCTTAGTTTTTCCTCGTCCCTTCCTGTTCATCACCCTCGCCCTCTGTTGCTCCTTTACACCAAGCTGTAGCATTTACACCATAATATGTAGCCTAGCAGTTCCCGCCCGAAAAGCATTGTGATAATCTGCAAAACCTTTTATTTGTTTGCTTGATGCGCCGTTTCTGTTAGTGCCTGCTGTTTATTTTACGACGCTGTAGGTGTCTGTGACTTCCAACATCGGTGGTGCGATGGTTGGTGGCTGATGAATTGGTCTTGATTTAGAAGGAAGCATTGTCGTCCAATTCGGCTCCAACCCTGAAATTTCCTGGAGGGGTTGAAAAACATTAAGATAAAGTTCGGTTAGGTTAGCCTGTGTCTCGGCAGAAGTTACAGCGTGGCATCTGCCGAATTCACTTCTGAAGCCTTGCCTGTAGAGCAGGTCCGCTCAACCCGCAGCTGGCGGGCATCAAGTCACCCTCGACACATTATGTTGCCCACGAAGGAATTTGAAGTGAAGACACTTCTTTTAAGCCATGCCCTGTCAAAGCCTAGATATAATTAAGAAGCAATTTTTAAAACGTGTGTCCTTTTTTATGGATACGTACGTCACATTACTAATCCATTTTGTAAAAATTACTCCCTAAGGAAAGATGTAAATTGCATTTTTTTACATACATTTTTCATACTTTCATCAGTATATATTTTTATTGAACATGATGTATATAAAAAACTTAGGCTAAATTATACATGTAATTACGCCCTATACATACTCACTCATCATTCATTCTGTCTATTGAATTTCATGTTGCCCGCATGCAGACCAGATATTGCCGAAGTTGCCCGCATGCAGACCAGAAATTGCCGAAGTTGCCCGCATGCAGACCAGATATTGCCGAAGTTGCCCGCATGCAGACCAGATATTGCCGAAGTTGCCCGCATGCAGACCAGATATTGCCGAAGTTGCCCGCATGCAGGCCAGATATTGCCGAAGTTGCCCGCATGCAGACCAGATATTGCCGAAGTTACCCGCATATGCAGACCAGATATTGCCGAAGTTGCCCGCATGCAGACCAGATATTGCCGAAGTTGCCCGCATGCAGACCAGATATTGCCGAAGTTGCCCGCACCACATACAAAGCTGTGCAGGCATTCTGTAGAGCTAACGTGAACGGTATGTCTGTCAGTGAGTGGGATATTTCTACCTGCAGCGGGCGCATAATTAGCACTTTTATTTTGCACGAAGTAGTAACAATAATGAATAATATGCCACGCTGTTGTTTGTTTACAGGGGACACAGGGGTGAGACTGAGTCTGAACGCGAGGGATAAAACCAATTTTTCGGTGTAAACTAAATATTTCTGATTAGGCCTACTAACACTACTCTTCATCAACTTACCAAACTTTTGGTATAATATCATAAATGTTTACATAAGTAACTTTGTAATATTAGGTTTTTGCATAGTTTTATGCCCGTAAGTTAGTTTATATACCCGTAAAGTTTAGTGCTAACTGTACGTACCACGTGCCGCATTTTCCCAACAAATGTTATATATTTTTTCGAACGACTGCCAAATTAAATAGCGGGAAATTTCGCTTGCAGCATCAACCAGCTGGTCTTTTAATGGACACGAGTTTTATGTTTTGTGTGAGGTAGGAACAGAATGTGTTCATAGACCTGAATATAATTTATAGGAACGTCGATTTTAAAAGTGTTAATAATAGATAAGACACGACACAATGCTGCACTATGAACTGTGCTGCTGTACATTGGTGGGAATTAATAAAGGACATCGAGCTCTCCCTTCGGAATTTGCCGTCGCATTAGCGTGTTCCATTTATAGCTTTAGAGTTTTGTTGTTGAGGTTGTTATACTTGTATTGCATGTTGTGGTGAACGCGCCGTAGGAATTTGCGGTTCCGATCAAACGCTTCTGGGTGCATTATAACGTATCTGCAACATCTGTATTTGTTGTTGCCGCCGTGGTGGCCTCAAAGGGCAACGTGTTGTAGAATAAACTAGCCGCTCTGAGCACTGAATGAAGACATCATTGCTGAACGTGTACATTTAACCTCGTGATTTATACAAGCGTCATTGTGGATACTGAGACCCCAGACAATGTAAATGCCTCGTGGTCAAATGAAACCTCTCCACCACTGAAAGGTACGCTTGTCTTGTAGGAGTGTTAACAAAACTGCGAAATGCTACTGTTAGCTTCGTCATGTTTGTTCGTACGTCCGCATGGAGTAACTCGGCTGCCATTGGATCGATTTTCATGAAAATTCGCATTTGAGTACTTTTCGAAAATCTGTCGATAAATCTCTGGTTGCATTAAAATCTGACAAGAATAACGGCTACTTTACATGAAGACTTTATACATTTATGACGATATCTCGCTTAATTCTTACGATGAGAAATGTTTCAGACAAATGTTGTAGAGAAAATCGGAAAACACCTTCTATATTTAATAAGTTTTTTTCCGAAAATCCTGCTGTTCATGAGATAGGCCGAATGAGGAACAATTTGGTAAAGCCGGACAGGCCACAGGTAACAATATAATATGGCGCTTGCATGCTAGGTAACTAAGGCCGCAGGCACACACTCATAATATTTAACACCTATTCTGAACAAGTGATTAATCCATCTGATTTCCTAAATGTTTTACTAAAACTCAAAAACTGGGAAACTACGCCGCGACTTATTCTGGATAAGTTTAGCCAAACTGTACCTCTAAAGCAGGCCATGAGCAAACGAGCATTGTTTGTTTCAGTGCAACGTCTATACATAATGTGTGAAAGAGTGAAAACTAGTTGAATATAATTTCTTTCCAAAACTGGTACTTAGGGTATATAACTTACATTGTTGTCCATGACATAAATTTACTACTGAAGCCTTGTGCAACACTCATTGTTTTTACATAGTTGACAGTGACATGTTTGTCAACAACAACAGACTATGCATCATTTCTACTGCAAAATGGTTACTCGAACGCGACGCCATGTTCCGTTATACGTACATTGCTTACCTTGTTGCATTTGCCACTGAGATAAATCTTTCTAAAGCGCAAAGTTCAAAACTGCTCGTCTGTCTCACAAGTAGATTATTCACAACAGTGGGTTGTTCGAGCGTAATTAATTAATATTTTATTTATTTTCTTGTTCTTCTCTTAGCCATCCACTCTCATTATGATGCCTTCCTTGACATACGAAAACTCTCAGAACTAAAATACAGCTTTGGAGCTTGTAAATGTAAAATAAGCAACCCGTAAATGCCTAACTCCATAGAGTAGCGGCCTTCTGTGGTAGCTGATGCTTCGTCAGCCAGAAAAGAAATTCGCTTCTAGTAAAAGAAAACTTGAGTATTGTAAACTTGTAATATGTGTTTTTGTTCTACCTTGTGCGGGCAGATATTGCAAAATGTGTTACAATAAACGACACGACACACTGTGTATTGCATAAAATATTACTTTCGCTTTTGTAACTTCTGTCTAAAATATTTTTAAATTTTAGGAATTTGATGAGAAAAACATGAATTGTTTTACGCTTCCTATCATGTGGCAGCAGGATGTAGTGACATTTTATGAAATGATAATTGAGCGCTTTTGTTTTAATTAACGTGTCTCTAGATTAACCTTTTTCTACTCTTTGTAGAGAGTGAACCGCCTGGTGAGCAGACGGTGTAGGAAATACGTGCATCTACCGCTGTTTTTTTCTGTTTAATGCACGAGGAATGTTTAAGAGAGCGATGTTAATAAATTTATACGCATATTATATGCAGTGCGTTCGGACTTTCTCCTTAAATTTTAGAGAGTGCTACATAAACTTTTCCGTTTATAACCCAGCTGTCAAATGCAGTAACAGGTATTCTGTTATTGTTTTCCGTCTACAACCCAGTTCTCGCATGCAGTGACTGTTGTTCTGCTTCGCAATATCAACGTTTTAGTAGCGTGTCTACGCAGGATCTGTGTATGTGATGTATAGCCAAATATATGGAACTGCACTGGGGAAGTCCCCGTTTGAAATCAGTCGGGTTCTTGGCTTTCCTGAACAAACTTATGTTTAGTTTTTGTGGTTTAACTTGTTTTATTCAAGCGATTATCTGTTCAGGGGAATTATGACCAAGATCATTGGTCACTTCCTGTCGGTGCGGTTATGGAATAATGCGTAACCCGGTAAGCGTCCACCATCACAGTGCGTTGTAGGAGGAGCAGACTGGCGTTTCTGCATCATCAGCGCGAACTGCAACGAAGCTGCTGCGTTTGCATCCATATGTGATAACTAGTTCACGAACTCAGCGACACAGGTCGTGAAGCAAAGCTGAATTTTCAAACTGGTACCTTCACGGAATGCGTGATGGAGGAACACAACAAGTGCCGCGACACTCCTTGTGTTTGCTGATGAAGTTTGGTTGCGTCTCAGCGGACAGCTGACTCTCAAAATAACAGACGTCGGTCTACAGAAAATCTCATTGTAATCCACAAAATGCCCCTACTTGATGGTTGTGTTGGTGTGTGGTGTCCTGTGAGTGCTACTAATTTTATTGGGTTTACCCCTTTCTGGGACCTTAAATACACACCGATGTGTTGCCACATTCTGGCACCATGTCTTGAAGACTTCCACGTATACTGTGCTGTTTTTTAGCAGGACTCTGCAACAGCCCACATCACCTCAGATAATTCTGTGCATTCTTCAGACAGTTTTTTTATTGACAGTGTAATAGGCAGGGGATTATGGCCTCATATTTACCTAAGGCTGAACCCTTGCCATCAGTTCTTACTTGTGGATCGTATTAAACAGTAAGTGTTAGTATGTCCTGTCACTGAAGACGACATGAAGGAAGCATTCAGAATGCAGAGTCTTCAATTTTGCCAGCAGGAATTTCGATGCGCTATGAACTACGCGTGTGTTAGATGTGAGGCGTGTCTGTAAGCCAAAGGAAATGATTCCAGAAACTTCTTTAAATACTGTGAGTAAATACATACTATTAGCTGCAATACAGTGAAGCAGAACTTTCCCGCAGGTTCTGAACTGTTACGAATAAGAACCTAATATTAGCTGCAGTACGTTGAACTAAAACGCGCGGGCCGCAACTGAGGGCAAATTGGAATTGCAATGTAAAACGACCAACGATGTTAGTCAAATAAAATAATGATCATGTGCCACAACGTATATCCTGGAATCCCTTTCCCCCTCCGAATGCTGGCCTGGTCACCACTCGTAATCATTTTTGTATCACTCTCTGTGCTATGTATCTTTGCAGTTGCAGCCGTATCGTGAAGTAACCTAAGAAGTAGTCAAGAGTCAAGCAATGTTCCCTAACGATTCACACGTTTTATTTTAGATGCCAGAGTTAAAAAGTAGGGAGCTTTCTCTCCGGAGTGTGCCTGAATGTTGTGAGGCTTAAGGCCAGAACTGTACTTTGTTGGTTTCCGTGTTATATGCAGTATAATTTTTCCACGCCGTAATTTTCTCAGTCCTTTGGACAGATGTATCAGTTGAAAATACAAGGGAAGTTAGAACCTTTCTTTGTAGGCGAAATAACTAAACATGTTTTCTAAGATCAAAAGCAATTTCAATCGGTCGACCACAACTCCTGATTGATAAATCAAATAGGTGTTTTACAATATAGCTACTTGCTTGAGCTTACTGTAAATCCGTCATCAGTCTATGTTGTAAAAGTACGTGGAGAAAATATGACAGTATTTTACAGTCTGTAGTTTCCTGAATAGTATTGAGAATATAAACCTTACACTCATGTTTCAGAAAGGTATGTTGTCCTTCGAATAGCTGTAAAACTATAACACCGATTATAGTGTGATATATTGTGTTTTCGGATGTAAGTCGTGGTTGAGTGTTCTAATGTGAAATATCAACTGTGAAACCTTCCTTTTCCCTTTTGTTTGTTTTCAAAATATTATTAACATTTACGCCTTTTTTTGTTCTCCAGTGTTCAGACTTTAGCAAACTGGGTATGCAGTGGCACTTTGAATTTGTGGTCTACGTGAGAAGTTGTCAGCCGATATTAACCCTTTAAAGACGAAGCTTATCTGCTTTATATAAGGACTCAGTGCGTACCGCGCTGTAAACACTCTCCACTTCGGTTATAAAAACCAGTCTCTTGATGTTTTATAAGGCAAAAGTTGCTGTTTGTTCTGAGATCCGTACAAAACACATAAACGCAATGTTGGCACCACGTAGAATTTTTTAATGCTAAAGCGGGTGGTACGTAAAGTTACCGCTAGGCTTTAAAAGGTTAAGTTTAGTTGATATGAGCCGAATACAACTTTTTTACTTTAATTTCCAATAAAAGTTTTTAAAATTTCTGGAAAGTTATAGCTTACCAAAATATATTCCATTGCCTAAAATAGAGTCCTGTTCAAGGTCTGCGGTCACTATTTGAAATGTTGTCAAGGTCATGAATGTTAGTGAAGTTCAAAAATAATCTCTGGCTACGTGCACTCTGATATGTGTAATGTTATTACTTCGAAACGGGGGTTTTAGTCTGCTATACGTATCAAAACGAATAAAGCACATACAGTCACAAAGAGCATATTTATGCGTAAGCTACATTTTTGTAATTACACAGTCATCCCACGACTTACGTCGTTTGCCCCTAAACCCTATTTACTGCATTGAGCCATGAGCGCAAATTTGTATGCCCGATGCTGAAGAGGTCTTCGATTTGCTGAAAGACCATGGTCAGGATCTCATGCTTCACGATATTTTTGAAATCCGGAAGCAAAACGCCCTTGAAGAAGGTGAGGAACCTGAGCCTGAGCCCAAGGAGTGTATCATGGCGGTTTTGAAGTCGACTGAGGGCGTCTGGCTGACTGAAGATAGCTTTAAAGTGTTGGAGGACATTGCCTCGAATGAGCAGTGAATAGAAGCGACTAGACAAGGAATTATGAGGATACTTGCTTGTTGTGAGGAGATTCTAAAGGACAAGAAGAGGTCTTCGTCTCCCCAGTCTTGGTGCTTGGTTTCTTCAAGTCATATTCAGGGACTCGTGCATCGCCACCTGTACTATGCGACACTGGAGATGATGATCCAGATGGCCAGCATGTGGTTCAGAGGAAGTGCCTTCTCCTTAAATTGTCATTTGTTTTTCACTTCGAGTTTTTATAAATTTTTTATAACAATGAATTTTTTTCTTGGCCAAAATAAATTGTCTGGAAACACTGTCGCCATTTGAACATTGCATTAATGGGGAAATCTGCCTCGACTAAAGTCGCCGGTCTCGGAACCACCTACTACTTGACTACGGGATGGCTGTATGTGTTTATACTTCTGAACTCAGAAGTTTAAGTACGAAAACAACGTGAGATCTGCCTATTCAGAAATGATACTTACAAATCCGCAGTGTCTTATGTTGTAAGAGTGCTAATGTAATTTTCGAAACTTTATTAATCTACCTGATATGTAGCTACTACAAATAGATTTCTATTAAAGTCTGAGGGTCATATAGTTTACCTTCGGTGATTTTTCCAAGATCAGTACGAAGCTTATATCCGATAAGAATTTTGGTTATGTAACGCCTCAGTTGAACAAGATTACCGACATGGGGAGCCTACTAATTGCATGACAAAGCGCGCTTCCCTAGAGAAGGCAGTACGTTCTGCTATTTCTCATGAGACCATAACTTTATGAACATCGATCGGCAAGCACGTTTGAATGCTAGTGGTCGTTGAACGGTGAATTCTGTCTAGACTAATTAGCTGCTTAGTGAGTTGTTCGGTTGTAGAATGCTGTGAATATGCGATTTTACTATCCAGTTAGTGACCATTTTCAGAGGTCATAGCATCAAATACAATTATATGACCTTTGACTTCATAAGCACTGAAGCCTTTGGGCACGTATATTTACGGAGATACATGTTGATATTTGACAGAATTATTTAGTTATTTTTATTTATTTATTTATTTATTTCTCATTCTGGGTGTTTGTCAGCAGTGTTCTGCGTCCATTATATGGACGGACGTGGGAGAGAGTAACTTAAGTATGGCGAAAGGTTTATGGGAGAGATCTTAATTACTGTTATGGCAAAGCATGAGGGGAAGATGAGCTGTATGTTTCGTATAACAGGTGTGACAAGATGAGCTGTATGTTTCGTGTAACAGGTGTGACAAGGTGAGCTGTATGTTTCGTATAACAGGTGTGACAAGATGAGCTGTATGTTTCGTGTAACAGATGTGACAAGGTGAGCTGTATGTTTCGTATAACAGGTGTGACAAGGTGAGCTGTATGTTTCGTATAACAGGTGTGACAAGATGAGCTGTATGTTTCGTGTAACAGGTGTGACAAGGTGGGAAATGCGTTCGCAGTCTTAGTCACAAAACTGAAGGTAACATTTGGAAGAGATTGCGTAGGTGGGGATAATATTAAAATGAATTTTCAAGAAATTGTATCTGACTCTGTCGACAGGATTATCTGGCTCAAGACAGGGGTCACTGGTGGTGTATTTACTTACTAACTAAGTTTACTTTACGAGGATGACGGTAGGTCTGATCATGTAATGTCGAACATTAAGTTGGGAGCAAATAATGGGTTAGATAATGGTGTGGAATGAAGCGGCCGTGGACAGATCTGAGGCGTTGTTCCAAAATTTGCCTGGGGAATCCACGAAAATCTTCAGTCAGTGCTCCGAATCGGGACTGATACCTGGAAATTCGGATTACGAAGCGGAAATGATACTCACTGAGTTGTCATGTTCCGTGTGGCGCGTTTTTCTGAATAAAATAATTAACTTTATGTTTCGTAAGGGCTGGGAATTCATTGACCTAATGGTCAACTTGTACGCTGCAAGAAGGACTCTGATGGGAAGTGCTTTAGTCATTGTGTAACTGTTATGGCAGTCGGTATTGTTTAACACCAAAATAACGAACTCCAATGGGCAGAGTTCTACTCCACAAGCCAGCAGTTTCGCAGCTAGGCAGGAAAATCCTCGCAAATTATGGAACAAGAAGTTCCATGGCCCTTTCCTACAAGAGACCATTTCTTGTATCTACACGTATCATGATTGAAGATGAATCCAGTTCACGTACTCCCATAATATTTCTTTAAAGCCCTTTGTAATATTATCCTACCATCTACACCTAGGTCTTGTAAGAGGTCTCTTTCCTCCAGGTTTTCAAATCGGAACCCTGTATGTGTCTCTCTTCTACCCCCTAGTGCCATATACACCTCTCCTCTTACCCTGCTTGATTTGATCAAACTGTTACACATTATTATGATGGAGACAGTTTGTTGCTCCGAAACTTTGGTACCCACCTACTGAGACCGCAACACAGACCCGTAACAGGTACGATTTCGGTTTGAAGTACTTGAATAACTGCTGCTTAAAATGTGTCACGACCTGTTCTCTTCAATCTGTCCTCAGTACGGATTAAACCTTTGCTGTTAGACCGATTAAAACTATTCGTTTTAGGCTTATTCGAAAAATTGCGAAAAGCGATTATTAGCTTTGTCCTGTCTGTCTGTCCGTCCGTCTACACGGAACAGCTCGGCTCTTGCTGGGCAGATTTTTATGCAATTTTATATTTCAGTAATCCCATGTAGAAAATTCAAGTTTCATTAAAATCTGACAAGGATAATGTGTTCTTTACATGAAGATCGGTGTGTATTTACTCTATGATAACATCTCGCTCAGTTCTTCTTAGAATAAGAAATACTTCAGGTAAATTTATAGAGAAAATCAAAACATACTTTTGTGTTCAATAATTTTTTCCGAAAATCGTGCCTTTTATGGAATAATATGGAAAAATTCTGTAGAGCCAGACAGGCCACAGGTGACAATATAGATACGGTGCATGCGCTTTGCATGCTGGGTAACTAAGGCAACAAACACACGCTCGGAATATGTAATACTTATTGCTTTTCCACGGCAACAATGGTTTTGCGAACGCGCCTCAATGTTACATTATACATACGTTGCCTGTGTTGTTAAATTTAAGTCTGCGCCTCTTAACTCATTACGCTAGATTGTAGTCAGTCCGAGTGTTCTTATACGGAATCCCATGTTTTATTTATATGTTTAGAAGGTTCGACAAATGGGCTGAACTGTGAATCCAGTCCGCACCTTCATTCTATTTCTCTATGATGCAGTTTAATATTATCCTCCCGTACACACCTAGGTCTCTAAATGGAAGGCCTAGTAATATATCTACCAGACTGCACATTTCACTCAGTGTTCATAATGCGTGGTTTGAGGTGTTGTTGCAGACTCGAGTCTTCTGAGATGTTACGCCATGTCGACTGGTAAATAGTTACCGACGTTTCAAAGGAACGTAGTGGCTTCATCCTTGGGGTCGACAACAAAAGTCTTCTTGCACTACGATTCCTTCATTCCGTCAATCACAGTTTACCTACGGACACGACGTAACCTTCGAGCAGACTTGAATATTTAATCTCCATAATGCGTGGCTGGGATTGTCATGTTAAAAAATTCAGCTTTTTGTTATCAGTGTTCCGTGCCCAGTGTTACAGTTGGCACGTTATTGACTGCAGATATTATTGTCTGGGCTAGAAGCTGCTGGTGGCTGGTGAATGATCGATATGTCGAGGGTTGCTGGCTATATTCTCGGTGAGACACCGTGCCGCTGGACAAGGCAGCGCTGAGCCCCTTTGTCGGTCGGTTGAGCCGTGAGATACGACATTGGGATGGTACTGTGTGTCTGGAACGTGGCGGATCGGGACAAGCGGAAGCGTTTTAATTTCCTATCTCATGCCATTTGCTCATTATGGGCGTAGTATAGGTCTGTGTGTTATTCTGGTATTCCAAGTGAATGAAAATGCGAACTCGGTTTTCATCATATAATGTGTATGTGGAAGTTTGTTTAAAGACTCGTTAGTGTTATATGAAACTAATTAGAGTGAATGAAACTAATATGTAGTAACAATATTATAATATAAGTGTCGTATATTAACTTGAAAAGGAATCTGCCAGACGTTTTGAGAGAAGTAAATGTCATTTTTAAATCCTTAAATACATTGGTGCTTACATTGAATAACAATAAATTAGAAATAAAACTGTTTGATGAGATTTTAATATACGTCTGTTGTAATAAGTGTGGATGTAATGGCCCCTGTAGTTAGAGCGCTATTGCTGATGGACGGCCGAGAATGGAAAAAAGCAGTTAGATTCTTATTGGCTTTTTGTGTTGTTTTTTTTTCCAAAACGCCTAGTGAAACTGACTTTACTGTTAGCGTATATGCAACGTAGGTCATTCATTGTGAAAGTGAATACGGCTGGAATTTAAGGTTCAAAATAATAACGTGTGAAACTATAAATAAACACTGCAAAAGTAGACAAATGGGGATACCTATTCTATAAAACCTGAACGCAGTTTCCATAGTAATTAACAAGTTGATCAAAACCATCTAGTACCTTCGCCTCGAATGTAGGATGTTGGCGTTCCAAATGTGGAAAGATGAATCGGTTGACTTTAATTATTAAGGTTCTTTTGGTTTTCCCACTGATGATCATTCTCGTACATGAACTGTTGGGCCATATGCGCTGCAGCTAATGCAGCATCATAAAGTATTCTGCGATTCAGTGAAATGAATGAACGCGGTAACCACAATTCTTCACGTTCCTGACGTTTGAACTTCTGTGCCACTCTACTTTCCATACGATTAAACCTATCTGTAACGTTAAGAATTTATATATGTGTTGTCAGTCCCTTCTGCAGCAGTGAGACGAGTTGTGGTGCCCATTTCGGTCAAAGATTATCTCTTTGTCATATAAGATTCAGCACAGTGTAAAAAAAACCTTCTTTTTGTTAAAGTCTTATGGGTTCTTTACGAAGTGAGACGTATTGCTGTCGTTATCTGACTAGAGAAAAATTTTCAACATAAACATTCTGTGGTAGGGATTAGATGTGGCATCATTAGTTTGCAGAATAAAATATCTCTTTACCACCAGACAAGAAGGTGTATGCAGTAGTGTGTGACTTTGAAATAAAACTGAAACCTAACTAACTAAATCTATGGAACGGCTAGTTCATCAGCTAGTCAAATTTCAGAAATTTTCTGGTCGCCGAATTTTGGTTAGCATGTCACAAGGGTTCCTCTCCTGAGCTACGCTGATACAATTCACGCCCGCCCATCCTATTTCTTTAAGACCTATTTTAATATAGTTGTCCCATCTACATTCACCTCCGTCTAGTGACGAGATTAAGAATGAGTGGAGCTATAGATCTACTCGCCTTATGTGCTTCCATTGTGTGGAAAGGGAAAAATGTACGTTTGTACCTTTAACTCCCACCCACGCCTATTTATTCAAACTGGTATCTTCCCTTCATGTTTTCCCATTAATGCCGTGCAGGCATTCTTTTCTATCACATACATGAAAATAAACCTATTAATTGATAAGGAGGTGGTGCTAATTTCGGGTCGTAGGCCTTTTCTTCAGTTATTATCATTTCCCCCTGCCAATATGCAAAGTGTCTCACACCGACACAGCTTAAGTAAACCCAATTGCTTCATGTCCTCTGCTTTTATTAGCATGAAATCGCAGATGCGCGTGCACAAAACATGTTCAGTTATAATGTGTTTTACTACATGGATGCGGGCTAAACACGTTGCAATTATTCTTGCTGAAATTAAGGGATTAAGCATGTTTCGAGCCTACATAACACGAACGATGATAGTTGAGTACAGGGGTGTGGTAGACTTATGATGAAAAAACGTGTTGTTGTTGCGTTCAAAATGTGTGTTTTGCCTAACGAACCAATTAAGTCGTGGGAAAAGAAAACGGTGTGTTTGTATCGCTTGCTGTCCGATACATGCATGTATACATACATACATATACATACATATACATACGTACATACATACATACATACATACATACGTACGTTCGTACGTACGTACATACATACATACATACATACACACACACACACACATACATACATACATACATACATACATACATACATACATACATACATACATACATACATACATACATACATTACATACATACATACATGCATACATGCATACATACATACATACATACATACATACATACATACATACATACAAGCGTAAGTAAAAATTCTATTGGCAACTCATTGAAAATATACAGAATGATCTTATACTTTGCAGTCTTGAACTTGAGTTTTCAAAGGAGATTTTAAAGCAATTGAAGGAACGTATGTTAGACCTTCGAATTTTTAACAAGGAAATGGTTTCTGCTTTTAATGGAATTTTCTTCCATAAGGTTGAAGCAAGAACGAGGAACGACGGATCAATATCGAATGCTAGTATTAAAAATTTATAGAACAATCCATTCCTGGAATGTGCGTGGTAAAGAAGTTTTACCTCATACCTTCTAGAAGACAACATTTTTAAAATCAAATTAATTATCCTCTCGAGAGTAGATAATTTGCTTTCTTACTTATTTGTACGGAAGAAATTGTATAGTTTACAGGGGATGACAGCCAAATGTATGTCACTATACAAATGTGATTTTCATGAAAGTTCGGCATAGTTTTGGTTCTGACCACGTCGTAGTTATCTGTGCTCGAAGTAAAGGCAACATGATTTGGGACATTCTGTTTGTAACATTGTTACTACTAGAGCCAGACTGTTATGTCGTAATTAGATTTTAGATTCATACCTGTGTAAAATTACGTACAAACGCACCAACATGTGCACAAGTTTACAATAAAAGCGTAGTAAGAAGGTTACTTTTCAACCTGACATGTTTCACTGTTCTGTGGCACCATCATCAGGGGTAACACTGAAAACATAAAAACACTGAGTGTTGAAACACCAGTTGGTCGGACGCATCCTTGGTCGAAGCAGTGTCACGTCGACTTCTGGACAGTACGATGAAAAGCACGTAATGTCTTGAGGGTCCAGATAAAAGTGGTAGAAGACACCAATTGCAGCCAAAATGATAGAGGTAAAAACAAGTTTATTGTAACAAAACGTTGACGTTGGGTGTCAAAGTCGACCAATGCCAGGCTTTGGCACTTCCTACTTTTATATTGAATGTATTTGTGTCTGATGATGTTCGCGTGGCGGCTGAAACATGTAGCACTGCAGGAATAAAGACCAGTGAGTGGAGGTACTTTTGTTGTGCTTTTCTCAAAGTAGGAATTAGAAACAGTAACGTACCTGCAAAACGGGATTGGCAATTTGAAAGTTACAAGATTACGTGTTTCCACTCCCTGTACCAAGTAGTCTACACGATTAATTCTGTTCGTTTGGAAGTGTACGCCTATTTCATTTTGAGAAATCTGCTTAGGGAACTCTCAAATTAAGTCAACTCTAGCGACTCTTTGTCACTCATTTGAACTTGTGGATGTCAGAGGATTACGGAGCTATCAATTTTTCGCCTCTCGTTTCCACCGCTCAGTGTCGTTATGATTTTTGTCAGTCTACAAGTAGAGCAACAGTTATTATTATTGGATTTTGTCACGCTTTGTTCTCGAATATGATGGTAGGCCTGCAATAAATGACACTGAATGATAAATTGTTGTATTAAATTTCTGCATACGAGTATCGTTATTCTGTAATGTTTATCTTATTAGTCGCACTTGTACAGCAGAAAAGCGACTCTTAACCTTGTCATGTGTGTCCATCCGTCTCTCCACATGGCACAGCGCGACTTTCTGATGGATTTTCATGAAATTTCATACTTGGTTTTTTACTCGAATTTGTCTTGATTTTCTTCTTCTGGTTAAAATCGGACAAGAGTGACACACTTCACATTTAGACTGCATACATTAATGTGACTGGTCTTTGTAACAGGGACGGGCCATGTTCTCTGTGAGGTACAAACAGAAGCCAAAGAAACTTGACGACGTAAAAAATAACAACTGAGGCTGTGTTCTGTGTGAGGTACGAGTTGAGACCGAAGACATAGTTGACGGTGTAAACATGGGAATCGAGCGTGACCGGTTGCAGATCTGCTCTCAAGA
The DNA here is from genome assembly GCA_013340265.1 of Coptotermes formosanus. Classification (NCBI taxonomy): domain Eukaryota; kingdom Metazoa; phylum Arthropoda; class Insecta; order Blattodea; family Rhinotermitidae; genus Coptotermes; species Coptotermes formosanus. The sequence continues at coordinate 892,923 of BLKM01000502.1, read as the reverse complement.
TGCGGAGGAATTCTAGGGAAGATAACAGAACGAATGGCGCCAGAATTGTTACCGTCTGCTCACATTCGTAACTTTCTAGTTAAAATCCGTGTAATATTTTGTATGGATTGGATGGGGCAAGCAGAACGCGCGGGAGAGGTGGGAAATGCATATACACTCTTAGTCTACCCGAAGGGAAAGTGGATGCTTGTGAGATAGATCTTAGAGAAGTGGTGGATTGAGTGTAGTTGTAGCATTAATATTATAGTCTTGTTGGCTGTGAAGCCGTCTAGTGTGGCAGGTGGGTCTCTGTTGACCCAACTATATGGCCTCGCATTCCAGAAACCTCAATCTTCATATTCACTAGTATGAAACCCGTAACATTGTTTCAGCAGGCTCAGGATAGCTTTTTTTCGATCCTTCATGTTTCTCAAGAGGTAGGAGGTTTCTTAAGCAGCTGAGGGAGTGCCAGTCTGTCAAACTAATCCTGTTTACACTGAAGACCCACGTTCGTAGTTATTATTACTGTTATTTGGTACTGAGTACACGCCCTGGAATCCGAAGTATGTGACATTACTTTAACTTGTTGGTTACCTACTGCCGTCGCGCCGTATGGCTATGAGCTCTGTAGGTACAAAGCAAGTTGCGTTTTGCATGAAACTTTATGTGGCTTTCTGATGAAATATTTTGGAGCAAAACTGGTTTATGCATTATACTGTGTGTGTTGTCTGAAGAGCTGTGTGGACGTGCTAGAAGGAAATTTTATGAGCAGGAAGGTATGGTTAACGGAAGATGCTTCAGTGCGTTTGATATGGTTTTGAGGGACATACTTTTGAAGAACAAGAATTTAACACCAGAGAAACTGAGCAGCTGAAGAGACTGCATAGCCGCAAATTTTGCCAAAAGGACAATTTGGCTGCAGTGTATGATTATTGAACCGTTGTAATGTAAGTACAGTGTCATAGCAACGGGTTGTACATAAGCAAGGGGCCGCTGGTCGTTTTTGGCGGCCGTGCCAACAGATCTGCTGCTAAGCTAATGGAAACTGTTATGAATGATACATGAGATTAAGCGAACTTCACGGCCGAGTGGTCAGACCTCCTGTTTTGTATTTCTGAGGTCACGAATTCGAATCTCAGACCAGACATTGCTTATTCTGAGACATATCATGATTCTCCTCAGTTCCTGAAGACAGATGGTGGGATGTTATTTCAAAAGGTTCATGGTCGTTTCCTTTTACGTCCTCTGAAATTTATTATTTGTTGTTTATTTTGCGATTTAATGCCTTATAATTTGAGCCGTTCAAATATCGCTACATTAAACTGTAAGCGAGATGATACACACGAGTGTTTTAAAATATATTTGTTATGGTGTAATTAGCATAAAAGAAAGGGGATATGTAATTGAAATTTACGTTAGAGCCGTAGTAATACTTTACCATCTTGAAACTTTATAAAATAGCTGTATTTAACCTGTTTACACGAGCTGAGCTCAGAACTATACGTATAAAACAAATCCTTATGCATGAGAAGCTAACAGTTTCCGACATCGCACGAAGTCTGAAGCCTATCCTGGAACAACACTGTTCATTACTCTGTTTACAAAATCCGGCACTTAGGCATATTCTGAGCCATAGGAATTGAGTCCACATAATTATATCAGACTTCTGTATTATTCAGTTTAATATTTTCCTGTCATTTACACCTGTGCCACTGAAATACTCTATTCCTTCAGATTTTTCGATTAATAATTTATAAGTTTGTTGCCTCTCCCCTGCATATCGCATGCCTTGCCAGCGGCACACCCCTTGATCAGTCATCCATGTAGCATTCTGTTAATACCACTAGTTACGATACATTATGCAAGTTTATTGTGTGTATATTGAAATTTTTTGAAACCTCTTGTCAAAGACATGATTACTGATTATGAAGCCGTAGCGTTATGCTTATTTGTGATGCGATAAACATGATTTTACTTTACATTCTTCACTCCGTGCATTGTCTGTAACCAATTCGCAGAATTCAACCAACAAAATGCACAGTACTGTTCCTTAGATATTTATATTACAATGTCACATTGAATATCCCTACATGTTTCGCTACCCAAGGGATCAAGCATCAGCCGTAATGACGACGCTGATCCCTTGGGTATCGAACCATGTAGGAATGTTCAATGTGACATTGTAATATAACTGTCTAAGGAACAGTATTGTGCATTTTGTTGGTCTGTTGCTGTGAAATGATTTTTTTACCATATATTTACAGACGTCTGATCTAGAGGTCACATGTACTTGTTAAGTCCTTAATGCTTTCCTCATTAGAGACACGCGCTAACTTGCTTTTCAGTAAAGTATATTTGAAAGTCTGTATTCCTACCCAAGAAAATGCGATAGGTGCTTAGACAATAATATTACCTTGGGTGAAGTTACCTAATAAATTTGTCACACACATCGGTTGGAAACCTGATAAGATTATCGCATTAAGGTACTCCTAGGGTGCACTGGATTTGAACCCAGGATTTCAGCAAATGCACTCTGTGTGTACGTGTCCAATTTATAAAATTATTTCATTAAATTGTAATCATAATAATGACGTATTTTATCAATTTACATTTATGAAAGGCTGTGTTAATAACATTGTTTTTATTATAATTCGTATTTAAATTAATGAATTATTAGTTACTGTGCTTCGAACTGCAGGGTTTTTATGAGAGGGTAGTAACATGATTATGTAGACAGCGGGTTTGTCTGAAATGTCCTTAGAATTCTGCCTTACTACACGGAAACACATCCCGGAAGCCGGTAATGTGCATATTTAACGTTATGAGAGCCTCATGTTTCACGTAATAATATACTGGACTGAACTGGCACGAGACAGGAGCAATGGCTGGAATTCTGGTAACGATAATTGGCTTATATGTTACATAACAGTAAGGAATTTGTTAGTAGCTGAGTAAGTATGAACAGCTCGGGGAATGTTTTGCTGCACGTGACTAACTGTGCTCTTATGGTGTGTAGGCAGACACTCTGGATACAACGTGGGTTGCTTGATTCGAGTTGAGAATGTTTGAAGTGGAGAGCGGTATACGTGGGAAGCTTGTGAGATGTATGTTGAGCCAGTGAGGAGGAATACAATTAGTAATAAGCAATTGAAACTCTACACAGATTTATAACATAGTGTTAACGGTGTGTCAGAGCTTCTACGGTCTGTTAGAAGGAAATCGATGCACATTTCTGAAAGCGTTCAGCAATTCTGTATGACAGCCACGTTCACCATCAACATGTTTGTAATGTGTTATTACTTACATTTATTCTTGTCTCATGTCATCTTTATATTTATTTGCGTTAACATTGAGCTTTAAAATGCAGGCCATCAGAATAACTCACGCATCCAAACTCCGCGGATTTTTATGTCGTTGTCTAGGAAACCTTGAACGTATTTCCTGCATTTCCTCCAATTAATGTGAACGATAAAGTTTCACTGTGTACAAAAAACAGTTTGGGTTATAGTTTTGTGTGCTTGCAGCTTCGGGCTTTATGTTACTCAAACCGTGCATTTTCGTAGTGGATTGATACGCAGCAACTAATGTACTGTCAGAGATTACACTGTATTAACCTTTTTACATAAGCCCCTACATACGTTTCGACGATCAAGTCGTCATCATCAGGGGGTCACTGGTGCAAAGTTCACATGAGCAACCATATTTCAAAAACACTAGACTATTTGCACTCTCTAAGTCTTGTTGCAACAAGACTTAGTGAATGTAGGGGCTTATGTAAAAAGGTCAGTACAGTGTGATCTCTAATAGTGCATTAGTTGGTGCGTATTGATCCTTAAAGCTTCGGGTTTTTAGCAAGAATTTTTGAATTTAAATTCCAGGCATTTCGCAGTTTGCTTTACTATGTAATCGTTGTCACCATCGCTGCAAAGTACCTGCGTATTTAACATTGGGGAACTGAGTAACATGCGAGTCATTCACGTCTTTGGCCTGGTGGTAGCTCGGAAAGGTGTCACTTATACATTTGTTGTTGTACGCTGTGGTCTGTTGTGTGATATCAGTGCGTCAAAAGAATGGTTACTCTCATGTCGGGCACATTGGTTAGCTAACGTACAGGCAGATTAGTCCCCGTTTCTGCACATTGCTTATTCCCCACTCATACAGAACTCATAGTCCCCCACCCATGCTTTTTATTAGTTCCTTACACCTGCAGACGGGTCAGTCTTTAAGCATCCATTTTTAAGATCCCCCCCCCCCCAGTGCAGAGTGGTTTGTTTCAATTCGTGCAGATTGGTTATTTATCACTTCTCAAGACTGGTTAGTCCGCATTCGTGCAGATTGTGTTGTCATTTATACAATGTATATTCTGTAGTTCATACTAGCAACTTGGGGTGCGTTTTGTGGTGAGTTACGGGAAACTGTTTCAGAGAAGGGCGATGAATTCGCGCTCCGTTTGGAAGCAACTACACACTAAGTAACTAAATAAATAAGCAAATAAATAAATAAACAAATAAATAAATAAATAACTCGATGGGGCAGAGTCCTTCTTGAGAAGCTAACAGGTCCTCAGCTAGTCAAGAAATCCCCCGCATTTTATGGAACCCAAAGGTTCATTGCCGCATTCATAAGAGCCCGTCACCTGTCCCTATCCCTACCCAGATCAATCCAATCTATTCCCCATCCCAATTCTTGAAGCTCCATTTCAGTATTATCCTTCCACCGACGCCTAGGTTTTCCCAGTCGTCTCTTTCTCTCAGGTGTCCCCAACCAAAAGCCTGTATGCACCTCTCCTATCGCCATACGTCCTACATGTCCCACTCATCGCATTCTTCTTAATTTGATCACCCTAATAACGTTTAGTGAGGAGTACATGTCATAAACCTGCTCGTTCCGTAGTCGTCTCCACCCCCCTATTACCTCGTCCCTCATAGGCGCAAGTATCTTTCTCACCATTCTATTCTCGAACACACTGAGCTCGTGTTTCTCCCGCAACGCGAGAGACCAAGTTTCACGTCCACACAAAACGACGGGCAAAATTCCAATTCTGTATATTTTGGTCTTCATATTTTTGGGCAGCAAACTGGACGACATAAGATCCTTAACCGTCTGATAGCAAGCATTCCCCGAGTTCAATATGTTCTTAACTTCTTCATGAATGGAATTAGATGTATATAGCTGTTCCAAAACATTTGAACTGTTCCACCCTGTTAAAGGATTTGTTACCTATCTTTATGTTGTGATTTTGTCCTGCATTCTGTTCACGTAATATGAATGTGTACTCAGCTTGCTGTCCGTTTACTTTCAGACTTTTCTCCTTTATAGCGACTAATAAAGCTTCTATGTGTTTCTTTCTTTACAGTGTGTGCTACACACACTGCTGGAAGGTCTGCACATCGTAATGTAACAAGAGTCCGTTCTGCTGCAAGAAACACTCCTTTCAGTCTATCAGACGCTCGTTACTTTTTCAGTAAACTTTATTTCCTTCCCACAAAGGCGATACCAGAGGTTTTCAAATGTATCCAATTTGTATTCTGTATGCTCTTCTTCCAGCATTCCAGATTTAATTATATTTGAAAAGAAATATCTTACATGGAATAGAAGAGTTAAAGTCAATTTGTTCAGAGTTTGAATTTGTTTGACATTTATAAGAAGTAAATCTTCCACTTTTTTTCCCTCTTACTCTGTAGAGACCTCAAAATGCCTGCCTTTAACGATAATCATAAATGTTTTCACTGCATTGTTCAGAGGGTTTCTCAAATGAAAGTAAAAGTTTTATTTCAACTTTGGAAGGAGTCGTTGCATTTGTAGGTGTTCATGACACAGTTGTCATTAAAACGAAATATGATGAAATACGATAGTGTTACTGGCACTAAGTGTAACAACGTGGACTCTGATATAACAAAGAAAATTATGAAAGAGAAAGTTGAAGGTATATCGCCACAGATTAGGATTTTCATTTGACTGCTTTAGTAGAAGGATCTAACAGCTGTCTACGTATAAGTAATGAATGACTGTTTGACCATAACGTACAGATGTCCGACCTTTAATATTGCACAAAATCTTCGTATAATCCCCAACAGTTACAGTTATGCAGTTGCTTCTATTTACCATTCAGTTTTTACGGGTTTAGACCATTCTGGCTTGTTTTACTTCAGAATTAATTACGAAACTCTGGTTACGTAGATATTTGGTAAAACTCGTTTGAAGGGCAGTTACCATTTCAGGCCTCTAATTACAGTGGGTAACACAACCCAGTAAAGGTCGGGCATAATTCCATGCCAAAAGTTGTGTATAGACTAGCAGTTCCACCGTCGAAGTTATCCGTGCCCCAGCACTCCTTACACATTGTGACCTCGGGAAAAGTTGTAATTCAGTAAAGCCGCGAATCTATTTCGAAACTTGTCCTTATAAAACAAGAACTCTACTTGTGTAACTTCCACATCAAGCAGGGCCGACACAAGAGTAGGCCTATTCCTGAGTTTAGCCCTTAAATCAAAATTACAGAAATTTAGTTCCCACCTCAGAGAGAACGCACATAGTCTCTATTTTAAACATCAGTAAGTTAATTCGCTTCAGGAAAATAATTGTTCTTTCCTAGGAAAATAATAACTAATTGCCTAATTCCATGGAACAGAGTCCTCCTTCAAGAGTGAGTAGTTCAACTCGTCGACAAAATTTCCCACGTTTAAGGAATCTGAGATTTATTTACCATTTCACAATAGTCCACCGCATGTCCGTATGGAATTAGTATGTTCTCCCGTCATATTAAAGGCCTATTTTAATATTATTCTCCTAGGTACGCTTAGGTATACAAAATGGCCCCTTTCCTTTGGGTTTATCGACCAGAACCCTGTATGTCTGTTCTTCCCCATACGTGCCACAAGCCCTGCCCATCTCGTGCTTCTTGATGAGATCAACCGAACAATACATGTTGAAGGATATGTGTTATGCGGTTTTCTCCAGTCTCCCTTCACGTTCGTTCCTCTCAGGCCCAAATTCTTATGGAATTATAAGTAATATGAAAGAAAGCATTCGTGACCTGACAGTGTATTACCTCAGTGTTGAGGCTTTTGCTGTTATGGGATTTTGCGCGGTGTGGCTTGGAAGAAGATCGTATTTCCTTCTTCACGGTCAGGAATTCCAAATAAGTTTCCCGAATTTCATAAACGAGAATTTAGTATTCTTCTGTGACCTTCACGAACGCCTGTTCAACAAATTTTAACACTTAAGACATAGTGACTTAACCCAAGGGTCTTTTTGTTTTCCTGTGTTATTCAACACTTCAGCAACTACAACACTGAAGATTCATGTCTTCGGGAATTCACGATACTTCGAAACGTCGCTAGCTACATACCGGTCGACACGGTGTAAAATCCTAGAAAACGTGTGTTTACTTTGTGACGTGTGAAAGCACACAGAAACAACAGAATGTTCCGTTGGGTCAGTGTGTCTTAAATTTTAACATTTCTAGAATAGACATTCATGAAAATTCGCAGTACATTGTTAAATTTTAGTTTACAAAATTCGGAAATCGTAAGTTATATCGAAGCCCCATCGCTTTCTTATGAAATTAATGGCGAGGGGAGTTCCATTCTTTGTTTTGTGAAAAGAACACTGATGTGTCCCTCACGGCACAAGACAGTATCTCAACCAAAGCCTTGGTCCCATATCCGCGCGCCGCATATTAAAATATGAAATATTTACTCTCTGAACCGTATTCATATGCTTCCCCGTAAGACGTGTCCAGATATGTCACGTTACTTGGTATTAATGGAATGAGACCTGTGTATTTGTACTCGTAAACGGTTGTTATTTCGTTAATCTTAAAAATAGTGTATGTGGAATACTGAATTAACTGCCCGGTTTCAAGAGATGGGGTAAGTTACTAGAACTGTATAATAAATATCAATCACCAACAAATGCACTATTTCTATGTAGAGACACTTTTACATCATACTACATCAGATCACCCGATGTATGATGTAAAAGTGTCTCTACATAGAAACAGTGCATTTGCTGGTGATTGATATTTGTTATATGTATATAAATGCACGGTGGAAACAGTGTAAAATTACTAGAACTATGTTCTGATGGCGCATGCTTGGATTTATGTCATTGTCGGTTGGAATGAGCTGTGCCCCAGTCTCTTCTCGTAAATATCGAGGTAGTGTTCTTTTATATCCTTCTATATGCGTAGTGGGTCGGGGTAGCTTAGTCTGTATAGCGACTTGCTACGGCTGGAGGGTCCGCGGATCGAATCTCCGGGTGGGGAGGCAGATTTTCCGCTCCCTTCCTCACCGGCTCTGGGGCCAGGCCAGCCACCTGTGCGGTGGGTACCGGGTCTCTTTTCCGGGCTTAAAGCGGCCGTGGCCTGGCGTTGACCACCCACCCCCGTCTAGCGCCAAGGTTAAAGAAAGAGTACCTCTGCTCCCACTCCGGGCCTTAATGGCCTGTAGTAGGGTGAACTTTACCTGTTTACATACGCCTAAACATCAGTTATGCCTACTGAAATACCGCATCCGGAGCTGTTATTTTATACGTTTAAAATAGCGTCTTTAATTAACTTACGAATTTATCAGTCATTAATTAAATTGTGGGTTCGATTTTGTAATACCATGTGCTACTGTTTTGCCTATCCCAGTGACCGCGCGGCCTCAGGTGTGGGTCTGTGGCCTCTCGTTTGCTGGAATTGCAGGTTAGAATCCCGCCGGAGTCATGAATGTCTGTCTGTCTGTTGTAAGTGTTGTGTGTTGTCAGACAGGGGCCTTTGCGTTGGGCTGAGCACTCGTCCAGAGGAGTCCCACCGAGTGTGGTGTGTCTAATTGTGACCGTGAAGCCTCGATAGCGAGGAGGCCCTGGCCCACTAGAGGCTGTCACGCCATGGAAAGAAGAAGAAGATGTCCGAATGTTGTTTCCGATTTTGCAGCACTTCAGTACAAATTGAACCATTAACTCATTTACTTGGCCGCATATTTTAAGGATTTTTTGTGGATTTGCATACCTCGATGTCTTCGATGTGCAGTCCTAATTTACAGTATTTTGTCAATTATTTTGATCGATATTTCATAAAAATGCAAGCTGTAGTATTTCGAAACAGGTTTCTGGGTAAAGTAATTAGATCTGAAAATGCTGAAGTACTTCAGCAGTTTTGGATGGAAATTCGTGATTCATATGGCTTCGGGTCTGAAAATCCCTGAGACTCCAGTGGGCTGAACAGTTGATTATGGTAGATACGGAGGAGATCCTCATAGAATTTTTATCTAAAGATTTAAGCTTCGTACAAAAGTAATATACATTACATTAAATGCAAATGGGAAAATAAAGTCACTAAGAAGCGGCCCTTATTGGAATCTGCTGGGAAAGAGATTGAGAAGCTAAGAAAACTTGTGGAGAAAACAGGAAGGATTGTTATGTTAGAGCAACACTAGTGGTGTCGCGTGCGTCCTAAAGTGAAAGAGTAGACTACTTTAACAGACAAAAGGGTAGAGTGGTATAAAGTAGGCACATATTTAAGGAAACTGTACTACGTAAGAACCTGATGTACTCTGGGCACGGATTCATCTAAAGAACGAACCACAAACCAATAAATAAACAAATAAATAAACTCCATGGAGCAGAATCGTGCCTGAGAAGCTAACAGGTTCTCTGCTAGCCCGGAAATTCCCCGTATTTTGTGGAAGCTGAAGGTTCATTACCGCATTCGCAAGGGTCCGCCACCTGCCCCTATCCCGAGCCAGATAAATGATTAAATTGACGAAATAATACGTCACTTTGGAAAATAATATTTCTGTGTGTGTGTGTGTGTGTGTGTGTGTGTGTGTGTGTGTGTGTGTGTCATTCTCTTGAAGTCTCAGTATGAATATTTGCGGACAGTTTTCTTGTACTGGCACAAGCAGCAGTTGTTAAGTTCCAATTCTTCCATCTGAAAGATAAAAATTTAACGTAATTTCTTTTTGTGATGAAAATAGGAGGCGTGTGGATACAGTTAGGGGGGGAAAAGGGAAAGAAATAGAATAAGAAAGAAATAGGCGAAGAAGAGGATACGAAATAAATTATTACCCGTTAAATTTTTAAGTGGCCTTCCGAGTGATAGTTTATAAGTGAGATTTGTTCGTATCGTTGGTCTTGTTCTTTTCCTTATTATAGGCAAACTGGTGGCATCGAGTGACAGTCGGAAGTGATTTTATCTGGTGTGTGTTGGAATATTCTCTAGATAAATAAACGCTGAAATCCTCAATAATGTGTGAGATTAACAAGGCGGTAAGGTTTTGGGTTTTGACACCGTGTAGCCTTGTGGATGGTTACAGACCTGAAGTTGCAGACGGCACATTGCTCTCAAACATCTGTAACGACCCACAAGGCTGCATGATGTCACACCAGACAGGGCAACAATCTGTAAAAGTGTACATATTAATAAGATGTTACGTCTGTAGGAATTATTGTACCGCGAATCTGTTCTTAGGAAAGTGATGAACTGTTTGAAGTCCAGTGGTAACTATACGTCCCACCTGCTGTAACATTAAGGGAACTCTGTATTTTGCCCACACAGTGTGTTCATGCCTTTTTTATGATTCTCACAGTAAACACCAATTATTTCCATATATAACATTAACTGACTGGTCTTTATAGTGAAGACGGAGTTTGTTCTATATGAGATAGGGACTGACGTATTATGCAAGTAGTTCGACAAGATGAAAGCCAGTCGTCGGCTGGCCATACCTTGGCACAGGCTTTTAGTCGCCGGCTTGTCACCGCAAAGACCCGGGTTTAATATCGGGCCAGGCCATGTGATCTGTGATGGACAAAGTGCACTGGGACAGATTTTTCTTCAAGTAACTCGCCTGTCCCCTTAGCGCCACCCCACGAATGCCCCATACAGAGCTTCTTCTTCAAGCTGCTCCCAACAGAAGCACAAACGGGCGAAGCCTGGCGCCCTTCAAATAAAATCATGCTGTTCCAGAAATCGGAACAGTGGGAACAAAAGTAGTTTCTTTTTTTTTCGATTTTTGACTGATATTGGCCGTCCTGTCACCGCGGCGGCCCGATTTCGACCCCAGGCCGTCCCGTATGGGATTTATGGTGGACAAAGTGGCGCTGGGGCACGTTTTTCTCTGAGTACTTCAGTTTTGCTTCGTCAGCATCACTGCACAGATGCTTCATTATCACGTATCTTTTCAAAGATACCATGAACAGAAAGACAAAGAGGCGAAGCCCGGGGGCTTGAAAAGTGATACGGTTTCGGAAGTCAGGGAGGATCCAAAAAGTAAAGTACTTTCTTTGAGTCTGTCTGGAAAGGGTTAAGTCCCATTTGCTTCTTACGTTGTGTAGGAAGTGTCTGAACAGTAGGAGTAAAAACAGGATTTGCCTGCAGTATTTTAGCTTATATCTCAGCGCGATAGCGCCTATTGCAGCAGGCCCTCAATCAGCCGCTGTGATTTTTTTTTCTGAAAACAACCGTCGATGTTAAAGCCGCTTCTTGCCTAATCAAGTCTTGTGTGACATTGTGTTTGGCTGAAATGCAACGACAGATATCAAGCATCCAAGCGTGACTGTGTTGCCTGTTCCTTTACTAAATATAGGTACTACTAACGAGTTTAAATTATATGTTCACTTAATACTAATTAGAGTAAAGAACTAATTAATTTTCTTGGCAGAGAGAGTATTTGAACCTCGTGGGCCCAAAATGGTAGAAGCCTTCATACCTTCACCTGATTATGGAAGCAGAGCTATCTTCTGCGATTTTTTCAAACTGAAATGAGACAGAAGAAAATGTCTAATAATTCTATAAATTGACGAGTATTTTGCTTATCTGAAGGCATTTAATTACTCAGTTTTTTTGTTAATAACTACGTTTGTGATAATGATAGTGCTCACCCTGTTCCTACGCTAGATATTCTATCATGTATAGATGTATTCAGGATCATAAACACAGACGTATTAAATTAAACGTGCGTTAAAACTGTTTCTTAATTCACTCTCTGCAAGGCAAATCCGACTTCATTTGAACGGCAGTGTAGTGAGATCGGTTCAGGCTTGGGCCCCGGTACTGAATGTAAACGGAGCAACGAGACTCAACAGGTGGTGAGCAGTAACTAATAAAATGTTGTAACAATTTGCTGGCGGCCCTTAGCGAGAGCCAGAGAGCTTCCGGTGAGTGCAGCGCAGTCGATGTAAGACACGTGGACCGCGTTTGTCTAATTTCAGAAGAAATGCAAGTACTCCTTCGGAAGCTGATACTTCCTCTGTTCTTCAATACGTTTTCTGCATCTGATGAAGCCCAATAATTTATAATGGTTTTTAAAAGAAACCATCTATAGGCCCCAGCTTGAGCCAGCTGAGTCAATTCCACTTTCTCATAACTGTTTAAGGTAAACTGTAATATTATCCTCCCCCATACTCCTAGTTCTCACTACGTAGCCTCTTCCTTTAAGGATTTCCGACTTAATTCCGTTTATATTTCTGAAGTCTCCCATGAAAGCTGCATGCCCTATCCTCATCTTTTCCGTTTCTGTTATCCTACTGATAGTGGGATGCTGCATGTAAAACATGTGAAATTTTCTCAGTGAAGCAGATATTAAGAAACTGGTAGGCTGTCTCATGCGTAAACTTCTTTTGACGAAACCTGAAGATTTATTACGCTGTTCACAAGAACCCGCTGCTGGACCCAATCCGGAGTCAGATCAATGCAGAGCATACCCTGCTTATTAACACCCCACTCGTCTCTTGCCAGTTAATTCATTATCCTAATTATGTATGTAACGTGGCGCAGTTGGTTGAGGCACTGCGCTACAAACCGGCAGGTCGCGGGTTCGATTACCGATAGTGTCCGTGGATTTTTTTTCATTGGAATAATCCTGTCGGTCGCACTATGGTCCTGGGGTCGACTCAGCCTCTAACAGAAATGAGTACCAGGAATATTTCCTGGGGGGTAAACGCGGCCGGTGCATATGGCTGACAACCTTACCACCTTCATGTGCTGATTGTCTAGAAATCTGGGAGCCTCAACCTCCTGGAATCCTCAGGGCCTGTCCAGGCCTGTACTGGGACTGCTTTTTTTTTTTACGTTTAGTTATAATTTTCTCTGTGTTTCACTTGCTTCCTGCCTCTTACGTCTGCGTACTCACAGCACTCTGCTTTCCAATGCTGCCAGTCTGTTCGTCTTGTGTCGGCCAGCCAGGTTCCATACTTATACAATTATAATTGCATGGAGAATAAAGTTTCTGCTTTTATCGATGGGTGATTCAGATTTATTTTAAAAACGAACTATCATGAAATCGTGAATACATTATAGAGGCCGGGAGATAATTTGATATGAAAATATAATACCAAAGCGTAGGTGTTGCGCAGTGGTTTTTGCGCGTGTGAGTTACGTAACATCCGCGTGGGGATAGCTTTATAAAGAATTTAAATTTTCATCTTCTTGCAAGAACTAGCGGAACTGGTTTCGTCGGGATCGATTGGAGTCTTAAAGGAAGTGCGGAGATGGGAGCAATCTGAGACAACTAACGTTACAGAACAGTGACACGGAAGATGTTAATGGATACTGTCCTTAATGTGGGTGATCATAAAGGGAAAGCGTGTCAATGCTGATAAAGATTATTGTGGTGTACATTGCAGCATTTCCCCAGTAGTTATTTGCGGGTAATGATATAAGGCACGGAAGTCTTATAGAGTGTGGTGTGTTACTAACCCGGGGGTAGCATTTGTAAGAAATTCAGAGTGTAACTGGGTTAATAATAATTACTGTAAAGATTTTTCTTCTGTCTCAGCCTTTACGGGTTATGCCCTGTGACCTGTTTCAGTTCATAGTTGTCTTCTGCAACTGTGAATCGTTTTAGACATTTGATAAACGTGTTCTTACATTGGTCATTCCGGGTGATGATTGTGGATGAATCGGCCAGAATGAATTCAGTGGATGAACCAAATTGCGTTTACATTGTTCATCGACATTGAACAGGACAGTTCTTTTCAAAATGGCGGCAACTGAACTTGTGCTTTTAAGTAACAGTGTTGTTTGTGATTGTTTAATCAGTTGATGGAGAAAATTATTTAAAAAAGATCCTTTGTTGACACTGATGTTCGTGGAACACAAACGCCATGCAAGAATGAGTGTGCTCGTTTGGACCAAAATAATTTGGGCACATAGGTGTCGTGTGGGCCTGCATAAATTTGTTGCTGGTTTTGTTACCTTACATAGCTCAGCAGCATAACTAGTACGGATTGTTTCAATTTTTAGTTTTAATTCCTCTGCGGTGAGTTCCGGAAAATTCAGCTCCTACACAGTTTCCTGTAATGTGTTCTGTTTCGTTTCTGTGGTGTTGACATTTGTGTTCCACAAACACTCAGATCTGTAGTAATATCTGGCACCATTGGTGTGTGGTCTTTCCTCCGTTTAAAAAACCATAATAAGTTATTTTCAAACAGAACTACAGAAAAAGAAACCAGAGAGGAAACAGGAGAATGTTGTTCCTCCGCGTTGTTCACTGCGGAGGGGCATGCATTGAAACATTTGTGTGTATTGTTCACTTCCGATTAATTATTCATCCAGGATAATACATCCAAAGTGAACCAAAGTTGACGGTGGCCACCTTATTTCATGTTTCGTATTGGGTGATCACTTTTAATGTCTGGATTGTTTACACTGTTCATTTTTACTGTTTAACCCAGAGTGGTCATCCTAAGTGAACAGAGTAAACCCGCCTCAAGGCTCCTTGGACGGGGGGACTGACCAGTCGTAAGATTTATACCGGGCAACACGTACATAGGAAAAAAAATAGACAAGGTGTGCATCCACGCCTGAGAGAATACTCTACACTCTGTGGAACAGATGTTATGTTTAAACAACTGCGTTTCGGAACGCACTTCAATCGGCGCTGTCGTGATCGGGTTCATCGTAGTGATACCAATTTTACGCTGCCTCTGTCAGTTAATATTTGAACAACCTATAGCTTCCCTGTGACAACAGACTGTGTCCATATTGATACACGGCTATGAAGCAACGATGCAGAACCCACAGAGTCTCTTTGCAAATGGAATAACGAACTAATACACATCAAACATATAGTCAAGATGAGATTTGCCAGTAATTAATTCTTGTGAAGTCGATGGTTCTTCACAGACTCTAGGTGTATAGCGGAGCAAATACGAAGCTCCACCTATTCCTTACTTCTCATGTAGGTAGGTGGAGCTAAATGGTAGCTTTGCGTTCCTGCAGTCTCTACCCTTAGTACATGTTGTGTAGAAGGATGGGTGGACTCTAGAACTTGTCTGAAATTTGTGACTAGCTGACGGACTCTTCAACATGTGGAGAGTGATTTTGATCTAGGGAATAGTTGGTTGGTTACATAGCTAGTTAGTTAGGGACGTAGTTAGAATGTAGTTGCATGTAATACGGAAGTTTTAATATAATGTGTAGGCCTAAGTAACAAGTGTCAGAGAAGCGAATACTCGATAATTTTAGTCCAGCGGTTATTTAAGATTTTGACAGAGAATATATGAGTTAATTGACGTTAGCCTCTCAACATAGGCCGCTTCCTCCTATGCCCAAATTATGCCCTCCACATCGTTTGTAATAAAACTAACGTTCCACACTACATAACATTCTGGACGGAAAAAGCGTGCTTAAACCCTTGCAGAGCGAACCGATGTCAGCCGGTTCTGTTTATGGCCCTTGACA
The DNA here is from genome assembly GCA_013340265.1 of Coptotermes formosanus. Lineage (NCBI taxonomy): Eukaryota > Metazoa > Arthropoda > Insecta > Blattodea > Rhinotermitidae > Coptotermes > Coptotermes formosanus. Next base: position 877,271 of record BLKM01000502.1, on the reverse strand, counting down.
TAACCTGCATACCACCGAGTGTAACGAGCGTCTCTTCATCATAGGTTCGCCGTGCTTCTGCATATAAAATGAGGACCGTGCTCTGTTGAAACCCGATTGGAATATTGATCAAAAGGGGGAGCTGCCACCTGTTTGCGAGCTTCCTCCATCACACAGTGGTGTGCGTAGTATTTTGTGTCGGTTCGTAGAGATCATGCGATCGCCTGTTGTAACCCCGCAATTTGCAGAGATCTGAAACTAAATTCGCCTGCGAAGCACTCTCAGCTCTATTCATTTACAGGCGGATGCTTTGAGCCTGTTTGAATGCGTGCTCGGTGGCGTATTCCTCTCAAGGTCACAAATAAGAGATACGACCATCAAATGACAATCAGCAACACTGTGGGGTGCCAAAACCCTTTAATTATACAAAGTAGAATCCGTACATCTTCCCTGTAACCCCAACACCTTATATTACATCTGAGAACTAGACGGTGTTTGTGTACAGAAATCTACAAAAGTGATGAGTTGCTGGGAGGTAGCCTGTGTCACATTACGAGATTTCAGGCGTTGTTGATGGTTCAAGTCTTCTGGGATGTAAATAGTTACTGGCGTAATGAAGGGTAATAGTGCCTCTGTATTTGGGGACAAGCAGTCTTCGTTAACCTTTTAAAGCCTAGCGGTAACTTTACATACCACCAGGTTTAACATTAAAAAGTTCTACGTGGTGCCCACATTGCGTTTATGTGTTTTGTACGGATCTCAGAACAAACAGCAACTTTTGCCTTATAAAACATTAAGAGACTGGTTTTTATAACCGAGATGGAGAGTGTTTACAGCGCGGTACGCACTGAGTCCTTGTATAAAACAGATACGCTTCGTCTTTAAAGGGTTAATATATATATATATATATATATATATATATATATATATATAAGGAAGACCGAAGACTGCATTAGTATGAATTGAGGTTTTTTCTCCAAACATCTTTCGTCATTTCTTTATGGCTTGAATTTCCTCGTGTTTATTCGAAAACGTTGACAGCGCTAATTGCAAATATGAATCTGTTCATTGCGCAGCTCTTTCACTCCCCACATTCCGTCCAAACATACTGCTGAGTGCTTGGTTTTCTAACACTCTAAAGTCTTTCTGAGGAGACCAAGTTCTACGGTACTGCACAAAAACAAGTAAACTTAAGTGAGTTTATTCGAATATTTTAGTCCGTTCATTTTTAGGTACGAAGAATACGTAAGGCTTAAGAATTGTTAAACTAGTTTCCAACGCAGTAAAGTAAACTTACTTTATATAAAGAGAACCTTTCATTTGTGAACACAGTAGTATGGATCAAGATGGAAGTGGCCGACACAAATTTCGCACTCGTAGTGTGTTGAATTCGTATTATGCATTTGTTGCATGCAATGTGGACATTGAACAGCTTCGGAAAAAGTGTTGCAAACTGGAGAAAAATCGTCTGCTTCTTGTCTTCCAAGTTAATTTCCCGTCTGCGACTGACATATCACACCACCAACCTCCCTTCTGTAGATTAATCGCAAGGATCTGATTCAGTGCAAAGAAAAGGCCAACTCTAGCGCAGACGTCGGTGCTAGTAATGGGTGTTCTTTGTAGGTGTGATCTGAGGTGCAGGAGAGGTATAAAATCTCTGACAGCAATAAATTGTTCTCATTGTATCAGTTGCAGGCTACAGATGTTCACATACGTGCCAGCTGCGAAGATAAATGGACGGAGCGAGCTGTTCAGTAAGTGTTGGTCCAAATATGGCGTTAAATCAAGGAGTTAACATTACAGTCGTTTGCTTTAGATTAACTAAGATACTGGTTGGCTGTACGCTTGTCGGATTAATTGAAAACTGTCTGAACGACGACAGTGAATTTTGTGAGTGTGTCTGAAGACTTCGAAGGACTGAAAATAGCCTATATGCATAGGCGTAAAAGGCTAAATTAAATGGGCCAATCATTAAATCGTTATTTATAGTAACCTCTCTAGACATGATGTTGCTGGTGTTCGACTACTGCTTTAACCTTTTAAAGCCTAGCGGTAACTTTACGTACCACCAGGTTTAACATTAAAAAATTCTACGTGGTGCCCACATTGCGTTTATGTGTTTTGTACGGATCTCAGAACAAACAGCAGCTTTTGCCTTATAAAACATTAAGGGATTAGTTTTTATAACCGAAGTGGAGAGTGTTTACAGCGCGGTACGCACTGAGTCCTTATATAAAACAGATACGCTTCGTCTTTAAAGGGTTAAACTTGTATTTCGAAAGAAATCCGTTTTGAATATCTGCTGGAAAACCGGTCACATTTATACGTATCTTTTGTGGCTTTCAGATGAATGAAACTGAGTGGTTTGACGTGAAATGAGACCACTTTTCTCCAGGTTGTTGTTCCTCATCATTTTCAATGCATTTTACGAATGTCGATCGGCGGTATTTAACTTTTATGTCAGAAATGTCTTTGTGAAATGACTTAATGATTATTGCGCACGTTAGACGGAATTTAGAGAAGAGTAGGCAGCATGGGTTTATCCTGAAAATTATTCATTTTTCTCACTGTTGTAAACTGCAGTGACCTCGTTCCGCGCCATAAGCTGGTGTAAATTCGCTTAAGACTACTTTACCCGAGAAACATTTCGTCCTAATAGCTCTAAATTTCTGAATTTTCGAAATTGTATTTGTTGGTCATGGTTTTTACGAGCTGACGACCCTCTGTAAACAATACTGTCGATACGTTTAAGCGAATTTCCTCTTTGTAGCGACGCTAATTTTTGTCGAATTATAGTTAATATTGTTGAGAAATCATTATCTGTTCCACGCCGCACACCACCTGAAGATGATTCTGTATGAAAAGTCAACTGAGGTTCTGCCGTGTATGTAGGCACAGTCGGTGCTAGCTAGAATAGGAACAGAAGGCGGTAGAAATAAATTGTAGTAAAAATGAATTTAAGTCAGTATTGTAATGTCGAACTTGGACGGAAAATGTGGACAACACTCCTCTAGGTAGCAGAACCTCTTAGTACAGGGGTTCCCAACATCTTAGACTAAGAAGGCCCGTTTTTAATTCCAAAAATTGTTGCGGATACTCGTAACTAAAACTTTTATTTTGGGCTCTGCTGTTTGAGAAAATACGTGTGTAATAACAAGAACTGTTATGAACACGGTAATCATTTACACGAAATCGCACTTTAATTCATCAGAAAATTGTTAGTAGAAGGTAAAAAAAAAAACTGAACGCTGACTGGAGGAGGAAGACTTGCTGCGAAGCGCTGTGAAGTCGCGGAGCACTTGTAGTAACCTAGCACCCCAGGAGTCCGCGAATAGGAGGTCAGTAACCACGGAGTTATTCTTTACAGTATGTTGGCCCTAATATATTCCAGTCATATTTCTAAAATGAGCATTAACTTCAAGTTTTCGAAATATTTTATCAGCGTGTTCATACAACTTCAAATGAAGGTAACCTTGAATACGTATCTGTGGAATTTAAATTAAAATCACTGCCTAAGCGCTGAATTGAGAGTTCAGAAATACAAGTTTTGTTATTCATACGTTTCGATTTCTTGTGGGAGTAAGAGATTTCTCTCTTCTCCAAAGTTTCGGTGCCGACTGTGCAGCCCACCCACCCTTATCTTCAGTGGATAACGTAAGCTTTTCCGCGGGGTTAAGCCGTGGCGGGTGTTAAACTGTACACTTTCTTACAATTAATGTCGAGGTTAGGAATGAGCGAATCTGCTTCTCCACTTTTATAAATGCATTCATGATTCTCCCAAGAACAACACTGCCTTAATTCTTTATTGTGTGCATCCTATTGTGCTATACGATGTGGTATTTAATAGATGTAATGGTTCCTTTTTGCACAAAAATATTTTATTTTATTTTATTTCATTATATTATGATATCTAAACATAATAATTATAAAAATAGATAAGCTGCGTGTTTGTCCTGTGTACGTTCTGGTGCACTCGTGGCATTTAAATTGATATATGCCGCTTAGGGTGTACGGGAAGAATTTTTTCAACAACATATAAGTAACACGCCAATTCCACAAAGAGAAATAACAGCACCAGTTCCAACTACGCCCAACACATATTGGAGACAAACTATGCAAGTGAAATAGTAGAAAACAAGAGGGATATATTACACATCACAAACTAACGGAGACTGTGAACACTATGGAAAAATCCTACATATGCAACATCAGTAAACAAAACCAGGACTTAAACGGCGATCGCACCATTAACAAAACCTCGATTTTTGATATAATAATCACACAAAGCTAAAAACAAAACACAAACTAACTGAACAGGCAACACAATCCAGTGCACACAGCATCACCAACAGCTGACATGTGGGTGCAAAGAACAGCCAAAAACCTCATAACATTTTACATTAAACTGAAGATTACATATACAGGTCGAAACATATCGTACTAAGGGAGCATTTATATTTCTAATTATTATGTTCTCATATAATAATATAAGGTAATAAAATGTACATATAAGGATCCATTACTTGCGTTAAATTCCTTATCGTTACCCTTATTATTTATGGGTCTTGCTTAGTGCTAGAGAAGTTAAAGTAACAAGAAGCCGCGGTAATGGTAAGAAGTAAATACTTGGTATGTGCGTTATTTAACGACGCTCTCAGTGTCCAGCCTATGTAGCGTCGTTTGTGGGTGAATGACTATGAGTGTGCAGAATTAGTCAAAAGATAGCTGACAGGCGAAAAGCAAAACTGAGACAAAAATGTGTCCTAGAACCGCTTCGTGCAGGACGAATGCGCCGCCAGTATTTGAGTCCGAAAAGGAAGCCGCAGCTCAAATTTTATTGCCGATTTTCTTGCTCGGGTAATGTAGTTATTAACTCTGTAAATCCTTGCGATTACTATATGCAAGGCCAGGTTTAACACTACAAAATCTGCCCATGTACTTACTGGGATACATCTGTGTTCCTTACGAGTTTCACAGTAAACAACAATTGTTTCCCAATACGGCATTCATCGATTGCTCTTTCGAATGAAAACACATTGTGTTTCGTGTTTTCTGTGAGGTACGAACTGAATATTTATGTCTAATATATTTTAATTTTAGTTCCCAAGGGGCAGAGCATATCAACACAAAACATAACATAAAATTGGAAAAAGCTGTACAGATGTTTTGAGTAGGACATTTATACTGTTCATTCCGTGCACTGTGGGTAATCAACTCACGGCACTCAGACCAACAAAATGCATTGTATTGTTCCCAGATATATGATATTTCAATGTTACTCTGAACATTCCTACATGTTTCGATCCCTTATGGGATCATCATCAGGGAATCACATTAAAATAACACTTCACCACCCAGGATCCATTATACAAGAAAAGCCTATATTTTAACTGGTTGACTTTTTTACATCTTTTTGTGTTGTACGTGGGTTGCTAGTTCGGTTTTGTGAAGTGTTACTTTAATGTGGTTCCCTGATGATGATCCCATAAGGGGTCGAAATATGTAGCAGTGTTCAAAGTGATATTGCAGTATAAAATATCTGGGAGCAATATAGTGCCATTTTGTTGCACTCAGTGTTGTGGGTTTTAAACAGGCTCAGAATTTACACGCTTTAATCTAAAGGGTTAGTATGGCCGCCATATTTGTACCTGTCAGCGTTTCCTGCGCTGGCGGCAGATGTGTTGATGATCGTTCTCCATACAGGTAGTTACTGATACAAAGTTTCGATGTATAACATGTATTGTACTGCGTGCGAGGCACTGAAAGTTGTGTGCGCTTAAAGTAACTTCGAGCATCATCTGCAGACATTCAATTAACTGTGAAATTCCAGGAACACAGAGACTAAACCGGTAAATCAATCACATCCCACGTTGTTTCTGTAGTAAAGTTTCGAATTTATAAAACAAATTGCTTTTGCATATAAGACTTCAGTGTGGAGGGAGCATCGAATTTACGTTAACTTCTGCTTGTAACATAATTGGGAATACCAGCTTATGTTTTGTTTTAACTTATTTAGTGCTTCTTTCAGCTGTATCTTCCTGTAAAAACTTGTTTGAGTACAGTTCTTAGAGAAACATGCACACGTATAAAATAAATAGCGCACATATTCTCGTTTTCTTTCTTTTCTCTTTATGTATTTATTTCATTTGTGTTTTTTACCTTTATTTCTGTACATATTTCTGTTTTTGTTATATCTGTGTAACCTTTCGTTCTTCTATACTGTTTTTTAACTTTCTCCAGGAAACACAAGTCTTTTTCTTTCATAATATAAACGGAAATTGTTATATCCACTCTTTGTCGCACCCTCACTTATTTTAACCTTTTAAAGCCTAGCGGTAACTTTACGTACCACCAGGTTTAACATTAAAAAATTCTACGTGGTGCCCACATTGCGTTTATGTGTTTTGTACGGATCTCAGAACAAACAGCAATTTTTGCCTTATAAAACATTAAGAGACTGGTTTTTATAACCGAAGTGGAGAGTGTTTACAGCGCGGTACGCACTGAGTCCTTATGTAAAACAGATACATTCCGTCTTTAAAGGGTTAAGTCTTAGGAGCCCAGAAGAGCGTTGTGGTTGTTTCGGGAGTTGAAGTGAAAGATCACAAAATTTCCTGCCTGAAATCAAGTCTTTGTATCCCGTCGGTTTTCTGATACTTTCCTCTACGTAAGTAAATAGAAAATAACATCCAATCACATGTAAAGGCAAAACCGCAAGGAAAATATTTTTTTTTTTTGTTTAGAGACTTTTTGTTTTACTTTCATGAGCGAATAATGGGCTGACCACGTGTTAATCGCTATGGAGTGGATCGTGATTATTGATGGCTCTTTCCCCCAGGCCCTTTGTGACCCCATCAGTGAGTGATCACTGCTTCAAAGTGAAGAGAAGTGACATCCATTCACGCGTCACCATTATGCTGGTGCATGGGATGTGTTCACGTTTTCGATGTAACCCTATCGGTCATGCTGTGATGCGTAAATAGGGTCCCTGGGTGTCGGTCGCTGAGACACTGATCAAAATATGGAAAAATGGGCAACACTGCACCACTGAGTAGTGATGCCTCACCATCAGTCTCTTCCAAGCCTTAGCACTAGGAAGGAGCACAGGTTACATAGCTGGAAGGTTGTCAAGTAAGGAGTCTGGGAACGTGCAAAGCGTAGCCGTTGTTTGTTTCTCAGAGCTCTGATACTGTTTTTTAAAGTAAGTGGCTTGATTTTTAACTGTATATATTTGAGGGAGCTATACTTAAATTTTGTGTGTTTATGCTTAATATACAGTGAAAGAAAATTGTAATATTCTGTACTATTTCATGCCGTTAGGATCATCCGCCAGCCTAGCCATCGTAATGCGATCAGCCGCGTCATGTTCGCCCCTCATTTGGATAAAGTCGCCCCACTGAGAAAGGGGTAAAGATGTCCCACTAGAATTTTAACTGGTTTTGTCTACTTTTTTCCCAGAGATCAAATGGTACTGCACTTTCATCGATGTGTTAACCAAGGACTACAGAATTTCCACTATTTCTTTGTATTTTCAAAGGCATAGAACGTAAACTATGATCTGTAGATGTGTGCGAGCAGGATTTAGCGTGATTGTGAGTAATCATCCTACATGAACTGGAGCTTATTTATGACTTGACTGAAAGAACACTCTTAAGAACTTAAGACAAAATATTGTTGGTATTAGATGGACAAGCATCTCATTGCAGTGGTTGGCAGCTGCTGGACTTTGCAAGAAGCAGTGGCACTGTGATTTTGTGCTTACATTCTCGCATTAGCAAATATCTGCAACCCTCTTAGAGGACACTTTCAAGCCCTTGGAAGAGCACTGCGATATTTCTCAGAGCCGCGAAGTAAACAGTTAAGTTCAGGATTACAAGTTGATGAGTATAATTGCAACTCCATACCGAATGGTGAAGTGTATGTTTATTATATTAAATCTCTTTCTTGTTTTAGAGTAAAGACACGTAGTTTGAAGCTCTTCCGCGACTGTCTCCTGCCGCCTATGAAAGCATGGAAGTACAAGGCCAGCAGTGAACGAGAGTCAACGCGGAGACCGCTATGTCAGGCACATGCTTACTAGTGGTCACATGACAGCTGACTGTAAAGGCACATATAAACTACTGCTGTCACATGCAGGAGACTACAGCACATGTAATTTGTAACAGTCACACGGACTAGTTGCTATAACACATGAAAAGTGTACAAATCACATGGCAGTATGCTACAGCACATACAGGTGTAGTAATCACATGGCAGATGACTACAGCATATGTGATGTGTAGCGATGACGTGACAGTATACTACAGCACATGCAGGCATAGCAGTCACATGCACAAGTGGCTGCAGCACATGCAGGCATAGCAGTCACATGCACAAGTGGCTACAGCACATGCAGGCATAGCGGTCACATGGACAAGTGGCTACAGCACATGCAGGCATAGCAGTCACATGGACAAGTGGCTACAGCACATGCAGGCATAGCAGTCACATGGACAAGTGGCTACAGCACATGCAGGCATAGCAGTCACATGGACAAGTGGCTACAGCACATCCAAAGTCTAGTTATTACGTGACAGGTAATTATAAAGTACGACCAGGGTGTAGTGATGACTGTAGGCCTACAGATGACCATAAGGCATGTGAAGACTGCAGCGATTATGTGGCAGGTTCATGTGACGGACATGGAAGTGATTCGATGCACACAAAGCTTTAGCGATTACATCTTGGTGCAGCCTTTAAAAAGCACATTTGTTTGTATAGTAGCACACACTAGAGGTCCTGTTTTTATGTGTGCATTGTGCTCCATTACAATGACTATCCGTCAAGTAGAGTGCTTTCCTCAAACCACGTGTCTATAAGGATTGGCAAGGAACACATTTTCACCAATTTAATATGACCCACAGTTACCTCAACGATCAGTCAATTTAGCGAGTTGTGTTAGGAAAAGCATTACGAAGTATGAGAAATTCCGGTGCGCGTAAGTTGTTGGCGCAAAAGTCTTGAACTTTCAATACTATATTCGTGTAATTATTATTTACAAATTAATTTTCTGCCGTACAGAAAACACAATACATGTCGTGAGGTCAGTTCTTCTGGGATGTGACGCTATGTCACTGGGTATTCGATTATTTTCGGGATAGAGTGGTGACCTGACCTTCATGAAAGATCCCATGACGCAGCGCCACACCCCAGAAGAACTAATACGTCATCAGCATCGCTGCGAACATTTTGAACCCCGCACATAACACTCCATTCCAAAGACGGCCCTTCAGTTCTCTTCACGGAAGCAATAGCTCTTTATTGCGCAAATTATACGAAACGCATTAATGCACTGTGGGGGCTGTGCAGAGCTTTGAATATTAAAGAAGATGGATTGTACAGTGATGAGTGTGCTTTAAGATGTTACTAAAAGTCTTTATCCCAAAGCCTGGAAGAAAACCGAAACAGATGGGACCCACCTCATTAAGATGAACTGCCGTGTTTCATTATTTTCTCTTGGTAATTTCGGGAATGTAACGAAATCAGATGCACAGTATTTCACATCAACTAACTGTAATCCATTTTTTTTCAGTATACGTGTATATATATCCGGTGGTCTGTCCGCCTTACTAGCTAAATACTTTTGCTAAGAGGTGTCCTGAACATAGCACGCGCATGAATTCAGAAACGTGGGACTGTCAGGTATAAAGCGTCGTAACTTTTCGGAGCGCGAATTTCGTGTAAATATTACGTATAAGGTTAATTCCGACTCACAGAGGATACGGCATTTCTGTTACAAGCGCAAACCATTTAGAGCTAAGGACACACTCGCTATAGATTGTGGAATCACACGAAATAAGTAAATGCAATCAATTCGCAAAATGAAGGCATTTTTATAGTTATTTCAAGTGGTACATATAGTAACCACTTGCTGTAAATGGTAACCAGAATTTCCTGAAGTTATGCTACCTGTTAATACTCGTATCTCCAGTTAGGGAATTAAATAATTGAAATACTTGTCCTGCGGGCCTTATTAATTTGCTGATTTCACTTTATGTCCATCCTATTGGCTGCTAGGTTTAGGAGGTACCAGGTACCTCATCCTTATTATTCGTCTACCTCCTCCCCTTCCCCTCCTCCTGTTTTTCTTTTCTTGCTTTTCTGTTCTCCTTCTCTTCTGCTTGGTCAATAGGGTTACGAGACCAGATTCTGCTGTGTGTGTATATTTGTATTGTCTGTGTTTGTTTCCTGTGTTTATATTATTGGTAGACACCTTCAGGTGTACTGATTACCCGTTCTTGTGATTGCGCACCTTATAGAAAGGAGGGGCTATCTCAAAGTTTATTTTGGGTCTGAACATTTGGAAGCAGAATGTGTCTGTGATAATGAACCACATGTGGAGATAATGGCGAAAAAAGTTCCTAAGTGAAATGAAATTGTCTCGATCAGTCTTGCCAGGCGGCTTTATACTGCAGATCTGCCACATGGTAATGCCAAGTGCGCTATAACCAGCTATGCTGTAGCTGTATCGTGAGCATTGTGTTCGGAATGTCCTCGTGAAAGGCGGTATTGGCTGTGGCCTTCAGAGACGTCACATGCAAGAGAGGCTGTTCATTATCCGACTGCACAACAGGGCTGATTTGAGACAACAGTCACTCTTTACGAATCTCGAAGTTTCATTGCCGCTGTACAACAGTGGACCACACACGATAATCGTGACCCAGTTGAATCCAATCCACGCCTTGTTTTCTGAGATACATGTTAATATTTTCTTCCATATGCACTTAGGTCAGGTTAATGTCGTATCACTTCAGATTGTGATATTAAAACTGTGTCTTTATTTCTTGTTTGCCTCATACATTCTGCATGTTTCGTTCATGTTACTATTATTATTTCTAATCAAGATGAACAGCAAGATACAGAATTTTTATTTTCTAAGATGTGACACCGTGTAGTCTTGTATCAGTCTATTAACGTTCCGGAAGAGACTGCTTCCTCCAACTTCAGGATGTCCTAAAGATGGAGAAAGTAAGTTATTTTGAAACGTTAGCAAATTCGTACTAGACCACGCAGCTTCAAATCCCTGAAGACGGTAATATTTATAGTCGCTGGTATCATAACCTTAAATCCCGTAAGGAGCTTACATATTATGGCCCTTCTCATTGTGTAATTTTTTTATCGGCCACATGCCTCTCGGACCTGTGTACTGTGTTGCCTGCGGTACTTCATTCTCAGACACTCTCTACCCTTATAATGCTATCGAGGTTTTATTCTCAAAATATTTTTTCTACATTTATTGCCGTCACCCCTCTACACTGTACATCCTGCTTGTCCGTATTGTCGTCAAAACTTCGCTATCAAAATATCCTGCGTCCTTTTTTTAGGACGACACATGAAGTTTCACACCCGTATACAATAACAGACAAAATCTGTTACGTTATACTGCTGTAGTGTCTGTGTTTTTTTTAGATAGGAGACAACAATATAAGCGACTATGGACTGAATACCTCTGAGACTTCCCCGAATTTTATGGAAGAGAGTGACATTTCTTTTCGACTATGACCTTTTAGAGCCTTAGTGTTTTCTTTGCGAACCGTGATCTTCGCCTCACATGGCCATGCAGTTGTTTTTGTAATGCCAAGTTTTACGGTGCTGTAAACAAGGCTGTAAAAGCGGTTGTTACGGACGATATCACACGTGACAGTGCAGCACTTGTCCCTTACCAAGGATTGAAACTGCATGCTGTAAAGGTGGAGAATATGAATAAACATAATTTGATGTATATTTAACTGAATTAAATAAGGACTCGTTCTATTGAATTTATCCTTACATTAAAGAAGTCTTCTGCGATGTGAGTTCTTTTAGGACTGCTGGACCCGGAAGATGACGTCAAAACGTCGCAACTGCTCGGCCAACAACGGCCAACTTATGCTGTTGCATAAATTATACCTTTTATACATAAATGACATCAACAACGGAGCCTGCTACATACTGTGGAACCTTATGCACAGTAGCTCATCAGTGGCAATTGGTTTGAAACCTAGCCTGAAGATGGTGCGCTTCTACCGAAACATGTCGGAGCTGCGTGTTTGACACTTATATGTAACTGATAATGTGCATTTAAAGGCCGTGCCATGGCTCAGGCGGTTAGCCGCCGGCCTCCCACCGCGGAGGCCCGGGTTCGGTCCCGGGTCAGTCCATGTGGGATTTATGGTGGACAAAGTGGCACTGGGACAGGTTTTTCTCCGAGTTCTTCGGTTTACCGGTGCTCCATTACTAGGAAAAGGACAAAAATATAATAATCATCTTCATCTTCATCACAGGGTTGCACAATAAGCCTCATAGCTGCAGTGCGTCCGTAGCATCTGCTGCGGGGCCCTTCACCACTTAAAAAAAACTGATAATGTGCATTTGGTTAGTGTAGTAAATTGACTGCATGGTTGTTATAGTTGGTGAAATACGCTCAGCCATCAGCTATTCTGTCGTTCTTAGCACGATTTATAAAATATGTGTATCTGAGTTGCTCATAAACTTTAGCTTTACTTTGGTGCTTGCACTCACCGTAGGCCTACGTCTGCCTTCGTAATGTTCATCTCTCTGTTATTTTTCAGAGATATTTAATGTCTGTATCAGGAACTCCATTATTAAATTGAACTCGAGAAGAGAAATGTTTCGTTTCGTAGTCCTTATCTCTTGTAGCTACTCACAGTGCGTGTCGAGGTTGTTTATTTTCACTTGATCATACTCAGGCACACACCACAGTCGGTAAGACTCCTCTGGACGAGGGATCGGCCCGTCGCAGAGACCTCTACCTGACGACGCAAACACTCACAAGAGGCAAACATCCATGCCCCCGTGGGATTCGAACCCACGATCCCAGCAAGCGCTCGGCCGCAGACCTACGCCCCACACCGCGCGGCCACTGGGATCGGCGGGTGGAGAAATGTAACAGTATATTCTGTTCCCGTGCGAATGTATTTCGATGATAATATGTACTACAAATATCACCAGTTCCTCGCCAGAGATATGATCGTTTTTCTTGCAGTTGTCAAAATATGTAGATTTAATAGTTGTAACTTCAAAGAAGAAATAAACCTCACATTAAGTAATTAAACTTTTTGCATGAGATTAAAAATAGACCGGGAGTGTGGATTCAAATCGCACACAAAAACTCTAAATCGAAATTTTCACGTCACTTCAACAGCCGTGGATGCTGTACATAGCTGGCAACAATGCAGCATAGGTTTCTTAATACCTTCATTACGTATTTATGTACAGTTTATTCAAAAATCATGCAACCCAAGATATACTGGCCAGTTCGTCTCATGTTAGTAACCTTGCGAGATTCTTATAAAGTCATATGCGTGGCAACACAGTATAATCCTAAATATAGCGCAGTCATTCCTATAATGGACTTGAAGAAACAGCGTGTAACACATACCGGTTTGTACTGTACCTCGCGAAATCATCACGAAATATTCCTTATGTCAACCTGTCTTTTATAGTCGAGCAGCCGTTTTCATTAGAGTGCCATGCGAGCGACCAGACCGAACTTACGACAGATTTACCAAATAAATCTACAGCTTCACGATTAGTAACCTGTCGTCGTGAAAGAGGTAGCGTTTGTGACAAAACAATTTATCCCCGCGGTTGATAACCGAAGAAAACTTGAAGATATTGGGCGTAATCAGATTTTATTGTAGTAGTCCAGAAAATCACGGAGAAGACTTGTATGGCAAACAGGTATGGCCTCCCCAAGCACGCGAAGTGCTGTTCAAAACTACGTAATGGGATAACTTCCAGAAACTGATACAGAAATAAGATTGTTATTGTAGGCGCTATTGAAAGTAAGCATATAAAAATAGTGTCTACACACTGGCGGACCTGGAAGGAACAGTATAGAACTAATTAATAAAGCATAATTTAAAGAATTACACAGTGTGTTTAGTGAAGGTCCTCCATGTACTCGAGAAGAAGGTCGACATTTTCGACGTTTATTATAATATTCCGTGCTTAGGCCTACTTAATTTACTTATTTGATTGCATAATCTTGTATTAAAAGTTTTAATAAATTTTTGTTAGCTACTGTTACCTAAGTTGCGCGACTCTTTAATCGCTGTTTGCCACATTTAACTATTAATGCTGCACCGTTAGACGGTACGTTTCTCGAAGCTCCGATTGCATATCTGAAAAAGCCACTTCTTTTTCAAGAATTTTTCCAACCAACTTTTTCGTATTTATAAACTACATCATGTCCTTATATTTTAAACAGTTAAGAGAGTAACTGCGAGATAGGGCCGTGCCATGGCTCAGGCGGTTAGCCGCCGGCCTCTCACCGCGGAGGCCCGGGTTCGATCCCAGGTCAATCCATGTGGGATTTATGGTGGACAAAGTGGCACTGGAACAGGTTTTTCTCCGAGTACTTTGGTTTTCCCCTGTCAGTTTTATTCCACCGGTGCTCCATTACTAGGAAAAGGAAAAAAAATCATCATCATTGTCATCTTCATCATAGGGTTGCACAAGAAGCCTCAAGGCTGCGGTGCGTCCGTAGCGTCTGCTGCGGGGCCCTTCACCACTACAAAAAAACTTCGAGATGAAATACCGGGGTTCGATCCCCTGGCGAAATCTGGAACCCATGAATTCGTGAACGTTGTAAGGTGGTTGCCAGCGCCGGAGATTGAACCTCAATCATACAGCCGTAAAGGGTCAGTTTATTGACTTATATTTCCCATAAGCTACGTATTATTGAATTTAATTTATAACTTATTTACATAAAATTGCATTTAAGATTAAAACTTTTATGGGAATTTTTATGACGTGAATTTAATAGGTATTAGTTCTAGCTGTAAAAGCATTTAATTTAAAAAATGGGCATATTTTCCTTGCTGTACAGCTGATTTGTAATATGCTACGAAAGAAGACAACGCAATACACGTGCATTAGCTGCAGCGCACAACTGCAGCACTAATCCGTGTTACGCGGGACGAAGCATATGAATAGAGTCGTGCGTGATAAGTCTGTGCCTATCGGCTGATTTTTATTCTGCCTTCACGCCTCTGTTACCAGTATTTAAAAAAAAACACAGAAGTCCCTTTGCGGAAAAACCACTTCAGTGAGAATAGCTCATTTTCCGGTTGCCGTGGTTATCATTTTGGCTTTAAGTACTTGTTCTGAGAGCAAATTGATTTGAAGTTGAACGCTTTAAAGGAACAAGGAATGGAGAGTTGGGTTTCCAGGCTCTGGTATCTATAACAGGGTCTGAGTGTTAAAACAGTTGGATTGAACGTGTGACTGTAGCTGCAACACTTAACCGTGTTTTACTTATTTAATGTGTTCCATGTCCGTGCACTATATTATACCAAAACACTAATCACCAGCAAATGCACTAAGAGAGTTTTATCATCAATTGTAACAGACTCCTACATGTTTCGACCCTGCTGGGTCATCTTCAGGAAGAAGTTTTTGTTGTCGTTACACTAAGGTTGCACTTTATAGTTGAGTGAGACTGTACTGTTGACTGTGT
Source organism: Coptotermes formosanus (assembly GCA_013340265.1). NCBI lineage: Eukaryota > Metazoa > Arthropoda > Insecta > Blattodea > Rhinotermitidae > Coptotermes > Coptotermes formosanus. The sequence goes on along the minus strand of BLKM01000502.1, from coordinate 861,790 downwards.
ACTGTGTACTGGAGGCGTAAAGCCAGACAACCTGTAAGAGCGCATACGGTTTTGCTTCTTTGCAAAGAACAGAGCTTTGTATGAAAAATAACAGAACTCTCTTTGTGTTTGAGGGACGTCTGAAGTTTATCAGACGGTAGAATGAGCTTTTAACGTCTTACAGTGTAGAAAGAAAATAAGAACATTAATTAATTTATGTTATTTGTTCGTGTTACCCATAAGTTAATAATAATTTCTCTACTCGGCAGCTGAGGCAGCAAATTTTGTAATAATTAAGTTTCGGTTTTGAATTCTCTTCAGTAAAATAAATACGTTATGGCGTATTTTGGGGTTTCATCTTACCGTATTTAAAACTAGCAATTACTTCTGGTGTATAATAGTGAAATTCCCAAAAAATGTACTGGGAAGTAGCCGGGACTGTGAAATGTAGTGAAAAATTAATAGTATTGCATAATAAGGTGTTGTGTAATGTAATAATACTAAATTTAGAATGTGCAGTTTCCTGTTATGTGATAAAGAAGACTAATTCGGGGGAAGGGATGTAAGTCCATAAGGAGATGAAGCATAATATTTTTTGTCTGTTGGTAGAAACATAAATAATATCCAGTTTTATCTGAATCATTAGCACGTTGCCTTCACATGCGGTACACACGGTGTTCCCGAAGTACATGCTATTTGTAATTACATACAGTGCAGTTGCTTTCCGTGTCTTAATGGCTGTAATAAGTCACAGGGAGAAATTTGGCTTCCTACTTTTACCCAAGTTCATTAACCTAATTTTTGTTTCAACAAGTTTATTAACCTAATTTTTGTTCCAAATACCCGAAGCTTCTATGCAGTTATTCCTTTGTATTTTAAGTAATTTTTCATTTCTTTCATTACACGTTCACCTTCTTTATATTCACACACAAGTATATCTAGAGGAAACTTTTTGCTTTTCACCTTGAAGGTCACGAAACAAGAAGTAATACATACCCATCCTCTGTCGTAACTTAGAGGGGGCTAAACCGCCGGAGAGTATACACGCTGGACCACCTGTTATGTACATGCAAACGATACAAAAGCAAATTGAAAAAATTAGCTCGCGGAGAGTTGAATAATGGCAGTCAATAAGGAACTGGAAGGGATTTGGAAGGAAAGAAGAGTTTTTTTTCATTAAGGTACTAATTCGTAATTTCCCCAGAGGTCTGAGGAAGGGTCCTGTATAGTCCTTGTGCACACCACAGTCATAGAGAGAAGTGGAGTTATGACTGCAGTCATTTTTAACTTTTGCGGTAGATAGGGTGAGTGGTTAGCTTCACTCTCTGGCCGCTTTACTCCGGGGAAAGCGCCATCGTACCCATAAAATAGGAGGCTGGATAGACTAAGAACCTCTTTGGTCGCTTTTGACAAGAGGTAAATACTTGTTTATTGGTGCTGCTGGGAATCGAACCACGATTCCCCAGACGTCTTTCCCCTAGTCTATTGGCCTTGCCGACTGCCGGAGGACTGAACACCACTAGCAATGACCCCAAGCACGATAGCGGGTCTCCAGTCGACAACGGAGTCGAACTTCTGAATCAGTGCCAGGCGGTGGGTATCCTAGATATCTGCAGGCTGTATAATGAACCGGGACCAATGTCGCTGGGGCGTCCACATCAATGAAGATTTCTTTTTTTTTATTTTTCTCGCAAGTTTTAATTGGCTTTCTCGAGGTAGTAATTCTGAGGCATGGCAAAGAACAATTACGTGCATTAACGGCACCCTTATGAGGCTGTGGTTAGAGTTGTTCAATTAACGGTTACCGGCTCTGTCGGGTATAACGCTGTGTTTTATAGCTAGAATCAGGACAGCATGGGGCCGTTTCGTCTATTATATGAACAAACAACATTTTCCTTAGAAAAATTTAATAAAACCGGCCCGTATCTTGAAGGTTGGCAACATTTATGGCTGTTCTTACAGCTCATTGTGGAAGGCAGACAGTTATTGGAGACCGTACGCCTTACTCTGTATAACTGTTTTGTATTTGGCTTCAAAGACCTTGTTTGTCCTTGACCCACGGGTTAGGTCATATAGTAGAATTTTTTTCGTCATTACACTTTCGTGGTTACACCGGATTTGCGCGACCTTCGGAGTGATACATTATGGATTCAGTGGAAATCATTTCGGGTTGCATTAAAGCGTGGAAGAGGATTACGTAACGAACGTGGATTTAACATTTCATCTGTTAATGAGGTCCTCTCTCCTCCACCCTCCCGTGTTTGTTTTGCACGACACCTGGTAGTCAATACTGATTGAAAAGTCATTTACTTTCTGTAAGGAAATGATGGTATCGTCCGTAGTTAGAAAGCAGGAGGTGCAAGTGATAAGAAAATATTAGAGCGCGCACTCATGCTCACGCACGCACGCACATATAAAGGAATAAACGTGACTGCGTGTTGTAAAATATCTATTTACGTGCTCACCGGAGGTGACTTTATTTACAAGTAACAGGCTGAAAGTTTCAATAGTAATATTTCAGTTTTCCTCTATGTTCTGATTTGACCTGATATTTTTCAATAGCTTTAAACTAATTTACTCTTGTGCCAAAGGTATCGTGGCTTAAAATAACTTCGTAACTAAATGGTTAATCTTTAAACTCAAGTAGGTCTATCCCTAGAGCTTTGGCATAAAGAAAAATGTAGTTTGGCGAGTATGCTATAGTACATATTTTAAGTTCTGTGTATGTAATTTATTCATATGTGCTATAATTACATATTAAGGCCATTTGAATTGCATATTTTTATTCCCTGTACCAGTAGCTAATTAAAATTCGTTAGCGAATGGAAATTTGAACATTTCTAACATATGTGGTCTATGTAACATCGCCGTTCATATCCCGAATTTTACGGGGCAAAATGCTGAAATTATCAGAAAATAATGAATTTGAAATAATGAGGTCAACATTTCGTGATATGAGCTATCGCCCCAGAATTTGCCTGTAGGTCGAAGAACAAAACCACGTGTTATATAGGTAAAAAAGGTAAAGCAGTCCCATTACAGGCCTGGACAGGCCCTTAGCCTTCCAGGAGGCTGAGGCTCGCAGATTTCCAGGCAATTGGCGCATGAAAGTGGTAAGGTTGTGAGACCCATGCACCGGCCGCCTTTACACCCCAGTAAATATTCCTGGTACTCATTTTTGTTAGAGGCTGAGTCGACCCCAGGGCCGTAGTGCGGCCGGCAGGGTTATATCAATGGAGAATTCCAATGACGCCATCAGGAATCGGTCCTGCGACCTTCCGGCTTGTAGCGCAGTGCCTCAATCTGCTGCACTAGCGCTCGCTATCGTTACCTGCGCCTGAAGCTGGAGACTTTTTGGAATAAATCCTTCTATACCAGTATTGCATCTATTGGGCCTTTCGGGGTGTAGCAACATACTGTCGAGATTCAGTACGTAGAGGCTACTTAAAAAGAATTCTGTTTCCGTGGATTTGACGCCATGTGTTGTCGCAAATGAACACACCGACATTTCGGAAGAAACAGATGCCGGTGTCTTCAGGGCAGACTGTGGAGGCAGCCGTTTACTCCGAATCGTCAGTACTTACATGCCGCACTATAAGGCGCCATATCGTAGAAGACATTCTCTTAGTCGTTATCATAATCCCTGCCGCGATCACCCCAAATGTCACGGGCTCCTCAAGTTTGCAAAACGTATGGATGTGTGAGGCGTAGCATTAAGCGCCTTATCTTCTGCAGTAGACTGAGGTGAGCAACCAGTTTCACGTTTCGGAAGATTTACCCGAGAAGATGATAATTATGTTCTGACATTCAAAATTATGATTTCTTTAATGATAAGAGGCTATCATTTTGGCTACATTTTTGTGCTAAAAAGTTTCCATAAATGGCCTTAATTATAAGAAACAATCACAAAACTTCTTAGGCTGTAATGCGCGTATTTACGTAATTCTGTACCCACAACTTTTCTTGGCGGAGCACTTTAAAGGGCCAAAATGCTACTTTTAGTGGTTTGCCCTGAGACTATTTATAGGGAAGTAGTTACATAAATACGAACAGTGAGCATTTTTGTGTTCGCATTTAGTATTTAAGGCCGACGACGGTGTCTGATGACAGTGACGCCTGGTGCCAAAATAATGGATATTTTTGTGTTGATTACAAAAGCTTGATGTAACTGTGGAAAAAAATATAGTATTGCACGTATGACTGGTTGCACTACATGAAACCCGGTAAACAGAGTGTCATTTGAATGTCACTGGACGGGAGAATGGGTGGACACCAATAATGGCCTGGACGAGATGTCTTAAAGGAAAATCCATCCCATATGTGTTGCTGCTAATGTGTAATGGTCAAGTGGTAGAGGCTCTAAATTTCACTATGGCTTGCTGTTAAGCGTTTCCACTTCGTTTATTACACAGTTTTAAAGAAGTTATTAAAATACTATCTGATAAATATTATTATCCACGGATTTTAAATATGAACTGATTTACATAATAAAACGTAAAAGTTAATCCAAGTATCTGTATGTTGTATTTTGTTGCCCTGGTAATTTACCTGATGTTAATAGAACCACAGCTAAATGCTGCTTCTGTGGACCTGAAATATGCGCCGATGTACAGAAACAATCACAAGAACACGCACTGAAGTAGACAGCATAATGGCAGACAGACTGGGGGTTTGAAACAAGGGACGTTATTTGTGTCTACACGTGAAGACTTATTTCAATTTTTGTCTTGGTTTGTTTAACATTTTGACCGTCAGGGTGAATGGGAATGTCAAATTGGAAGGGCTGTGGCAGGACAAGTCCAGACACAGCAGTTCCTAAAGTCACTGAGGTAAAGTATGAGAAATCTCAATGTTCGCAGTCGGAACTCCGCAGACACGACACGACACGACACGACACGACACGACACGACACGACACGACACGACACGACACGACACGACACAGAGCTCGGACCTCTTAATTTCGATTTTCGATGACTTTGTCAGTTTCAGTCATGCTTGTAGTTTAAGTGTGCCCATAATTGCATCCTTAACCAGCAGGAGCAAGAGTCCAAATCCAATTCACATTGCAACCGGCAGTCTGTCCGTCTAGTGCACAGCATTGCATTAACTTTGAAGCATGAAATACCTGTAAATAGCGTGTAAATCTTCAGTTCTTACGTTATAGTAAACTGTCTTTTCATTATAAGAATCATCCGTTTAATACTGTTAATGCGAGAACCGTACGAAACACACAAATACACCCTTTGAGCAATATGGAGAGTTTCTGAAGGTTAAAGCATTCTTTTGAGATCCACTTTAATATTAGTCTCGCATTTACGCTGAAATCTTTCAAATTTACGCTGTCCCTATGCTCGCTACACGTGAAAGAGGTTTCCATGAGATGTCTGTGCCTAACTGTAAAGTTGGTAAGTTTCGGATGTTATGGTATGTTTAGATGGTTTCAATGAAACTAAAACTTGTGAATGAAATAGCTATCCTCGAGCGAATTTGCAAAGTGCAGCGCATCAGGCACGCTAATTCTTTGTGTAACCTGCAAATGCTTCACGGTATAACCGTATGACGTTCCGCGATTTCCCTTGTGGGCGTGAGATTCATATCCGTGTTTCCAGACTGGTGTTGCTGCGTCAGCCTGCCGTGATACATAGCTTACGCATGAATTAAAAAATGGGAAATATGAGATTAACCCTTACGCCCCTGTGACAGGTGTTCCTCACGTGACAATATGTCAGAGTTAATGGTATGAGCGCTTTCCTTTTGGTAGAGTTTTGTGTCTGTGCCATCAGCCATCTTGTCACCACTGGTTCCACCTCGCGATCGTCTTCAAATCTGTGGCGTCCATGACTTTGCTTCAGCGCTAGAAACATGTCAACCGCTCGGCGACGAATTCCCGTGACATAATCATGATGCGGGTTCTTTACTTTCAGAACCACACGACATGTCAACGTATTTTCTGATAAACATTCATACTTTGCAGTGTAACAATATGAGCTTAGTGAAGCTTCATGGTATTAATAGTGTAGCTATATTAAAATAACTGTTATGAATGATAAATTGGGAAATTTTTTAACAACGTACGCACATATACCTAGGCAGTTAGCCCAACGGGTAGCACCGACACAAAAAAGCTACATTTTGGTGTAAGTCTATAGCTGTTCATTAAGTGTAATGTACTTATTTTATCATGAAAACCAGTAAATAATTACCTCAAAATTGTGCATTTTATTAATTTCGCTACATACTGGCTTTAATTGAAAATTTTAATAGCTCTACGAATGAAACAAATGGGATATATAAAAAAACTATTTAAAAGGTCAAAGACTTGTAACTCCAGTATACGCGTCGCATCTTTATACTTATTGTAGGAAAGTAACTGTTCGATCAATAAATATTTGCGCAGAAGTAGGTCCACTTTCGCTTTTCGGAGTAAAGTGTATGTGTTCGCAAAGGAATAGAGCAATCTGTACGCCAGAAGTGAAGGAAAGATATGAAGACTTTGATTGATAATGTCAGGAAGGAAATCAATAGTCAAAAGTTGCCCTGCTGATGTACGTTAGACTGAGTGCTGTCTTGTGCAGCCAACATCCTATTTGTAAAGGAAAGGGGACAGAGGATGCATTAATTCATAGTAACTTGTCAGTGTGCACTTTACACAGGCCTAAGTATTTCGAATCAATAAACCTTCATCCCACTTCTGAAACTTGTATCAAAATACCAGACAAGTTAATATCTCACATATCTGAGGATGAGTTTTGTTTCGAAGCTTCACGCAATTCTGATGTCAGTACTTTTCTTTACAAACTCAGCACTTTCCAACATATTTTTAATTTCTTTCTACTCCAAATCAAGCCTAATTTTTTCTTGGATATGCTGCCTTGTAGCTCTGTAGATAGATACCAATTTTTCGGGGAAACGTACAGCGTCCGTTTGAGTTGCAGAACATTAAAGTAAAATGTTTACGTAGAGTTTTGCGTCCCTGAAGTGAAGGTAGCGCGTTGAGTCGAAGCGCTGTTACTTATCTGCCAAGTGACACAGGTTGACATCCGTAAAGAAAGCAGCCTTGTGACCGCGGAGAAAGCTTGAGATCTCGCGGACTAGAACTCTTTCCCTCTTTCCTGCTCTGTGCCCAGTTAATTTTAATTTACACTCCATTGCAGAGTTGTTTTAACGTAACAGTGAAAGTTCTGTGCCAGTAATTTTCTACAGTGATGTCATTCATTCGCGTGTCGATTTTAATATTGTTAAGAAGGCGTTCGTACTTTTAAGGACCTAGCCGCGTACACGATTTACGAAATTATTTCGTATTCGAGGTTTCAGTTCTTCTCGAATAAGGCGTCGCGTCATTGAAAAATGGGTTTCTGACATTTCGAAGGCAGAATATTTCTTAGTAAAGTCGGGAACCGATTGCCCAGTGAGGCGGCAATATTTTCCCAGCAAAACGGAGTCTTCAACCACACCGCCATGAAAACTTGTAAGGCTCACTTGATTCTTATTTACAAGTTTGTTGCAAGTAACTGAATTGAAGACGGAGATACGAACTGTAGCCATGGTCTGGGTTTACATATTTTAATGGTGAATGTCCTCTTACCTGGATTATGTGACAGCGTCTTCTGAACATATATTTTCTGGCGTCGAATCCTACAGTAATTGTGATGCATTCAACGGTAACAGCCCAATCATGATCATCTATATGTAATACATTCACATAGAAAAGTCATGGAACATGTAGTTTAGAATAGGAAATTTAACTAACCCCCGATCCCGGTGGCCGCGCGGTCAAAGGCGTAGGTCTGAGGCTGCTGGCTTGCTGGGACTGAGGGTTCGAATCCCGCCGGATACGTGGATATCTGTCTCTTGTGAATGTCAGGCAGAGGTCTCTGCGACGAGCCGATCCCTCTTCCAGAGGAGTCCTGCGGAGTGTACCGTGTCTGTGTATGGTCTCGAAGCTTCAAAAACAATGCGGCGTGGAACCGAGCAGGGCTGTTGCGTCACAAGAAAAAAATTTAACTGATTTCAACTCAGAGTTAATTCTGAGACGTCAAATTTTTTCGTTAACGCTGCAGGGCGCCAGTGGTAGAGGCCTGCAGCAAGGTAGGAACACACAGAAGCGAAAAGAGATCCTTAAACTTTACATAGTTCTTTTATGTTAATGATCATTTCTTGCTCGTACAAAACAAAGGGCCCGTTTCTCTTCTCTTTCTTTAAATGTCTACGTTACTCCAAAATATTGTAGACCCGGTATTAGTAACGAATAGTATTTAAGGCCTCTTGGATATGACGCTGTGTCGTTGGCTGAGTAATTACCAACGTTTTGAAAAATCGTGTTGTGTTTAACTTCAAGGGTCCGACGGAAGATGAAGGTACCACAATCCTTCGAAATGTGGGTAACCATTCGTACGAATAGCGTCACATTCCAGAATACCTAAATCTTCAAACACACCGCTGTGATAGCCTTAAATGTGCTGTATCAATGACGTAATTGTATTACATGTATGGTTTCTTCTGTGATTAAAAGTTTATGTTACAAATTTAATAAATTTTAATTTGATTTTTGTGTACCGGAAATGTATTGATCTTTTTGCATAAAAGTTAAATCTATCGAACAGTTGTTTTTGTGGTCACAGTAGCAAAATTGTCACCTGTTCGGCACTTTCGTTGATAAAATTTGCGAGGAGGACGGGCTGACAAAACGTTTGTAATATGTATTACGTTTATTTATGCTGTTCAAATGTGGCATAGAATTAGCAGATTCTGCGATGCCACTAGTCAGTTCGTGTTATCGAGTGGAGAGAGTCAAGCTAACCAACGCAGTGTCGGTAAACTACAGGACAGCTCTGATGCATTTCGTTCAATACTGTAGGCCGCACTGGGAGCGTACGTGTAGGCTACTTGTAGTGCTTGGGTACAGTTGGCTTTAATAGTGTAAAATATTTGCTTGAGACCTGGCACAGTTTCAGATTTTATGATCCAGCGGTTTTTCCCCTTCAGGGGATATAGGTGACCAGTCTACCTCAACTAATCAGCGTACAGAGTCGACCTTCGCGTCTCCTAGCGGCATTATAAGGAAACGCCCCTAGAACAAACTTCTGTTATTTATATTGCTTGTTCCAATTCTGTTGCTTGGTGGTTGATCTGGGATTTCTAACGAAGAAAAATGTATATAAACCAGAAATGTTGTGGAAAGTACCAGGCGCCATGTCGACCTGTTGCGTCGCTCTGGACAAAGATTTTACACTGTAGTGTTACTTCATATGCCTAGGCAAGGGGTGAATAGGGCGACACCTGTGTTACAGAAAACTGTTCAGGACTGTCCACATTAGCACAGCCTTTAAGCGTCATAATACACACACACACACACACACACACACACACACACACACACACACGCTTCAGCGTCTCTTTTAATTAAACGAGTCTCGAAAACAGCGGTTATAACATGTATGCTCATTGCATGCAAGTGTGCTTTACTGATGCGTTTCTCTCAGTTATTATTCTGTTTTTCTCTTGAGCTATTTCTAGGAAACAGAAGACGATATTGACCCTCGGTCTATGCAGCTACGTGTTTGTTTTACAGTGTTAGATATTTATATTCATTGTCAAGTTATGTGAACCTTTAACACTCCTATGAATACGATAAAAACTTGTAGGTCAGACAAACGGTTTGATGGAACTGTCCTTAATATACGTCATATTTTACAGTAGATAGAATTTTCTTACTAAATTCGCCGTTTGCAAGAAAGCCTTTCCTTGATATCCTCTATAGAATCCTACCACGTTTTCCATTCCGCTGTTTTGCATATGATTTCGATAGGTTTTAAGAAGGCCTTGTGTGGAGATCATGTCCGTCCGTACACCTGTCCGTGACCTAGTATCAGCGATTAAACCGCATCCCGAATTGTAAGGAAATTTGGTGCTTGATGTTTTGTTCAGAAAGTTGACTATTGACCTTTTAAAGCCTAGCGGTAACTTTACGTACCACCAGGTTTAACACTAAAAAATTCTACGTGGTACCCATATTGCGTTTATGTGTTTTGTACGGATCTCAGAACAAACAGCAACTTTTGCCGTATAAAACATTAAGTGATTGGTATTTATAACCGAAGTGGAGAGTGTTTACAGCGCGGTACGCACTGAGTCCTTATATAAAACAGATACGCTTCGTCATTAAAGGGTTAACCTTTTAAAGCCTAGCGGTAACTTTACGTACCGCCAGGTTTAACATTAAAAAATTCTACGTGGTGCCCACATTGCGTTTATGTGTTTTGTACGGATCTCAGAACAAACAGCAACTTTTGCCTTATAAAACATTAAGAGACTGGTTTTTATAACCGAAGTGTAGAGTGTTTACAGCGCGGTACGCACTGAGTCCTTATATAAAACAGATACGCTTCGTCTTTAAAGGGTTAATCGCGCGTTTCGTGAAAATCGGCTCAGTAGCAGTCATATTGTACCCACAGATTGAAAAGAATTTCTTCCCCTGCTTCCATACTTTTTGATCGATTTGGGTAAAATTTGGTACATAAAATCTTTACTTAATGCCACTGAGTAACTTTGAGCTCCATGAAGTCAGTGCAGTGAAAGCCACACTTTTGCCGGGGGGAATATTTTGTCTTATATTTATTTCCCTTATGATGGCTTAGTAGAAGTCGAAACTTGTTGGAGATGCGGTAGTGTAATTAAAGACATATAACAAATAAGCAGTATATTTGGATGGAATCTAATAGATAACTTAGTTGTAAATCGCGCTGTCTTCTCAGATGGAGTTGCTGTAGATTGATTTATCGAAATGTGGTTCGTTTTGTAAATGGACCAGCAGCCATGTAACTCCAGGATCTTGCGGAGCAGAGAATATGTGTACGTCTATACACATCTACTTTAAATACACACCTGCTGCCTTGGTCTGCTTCCTCACTGTTCTGCTCGTAATCTGCACTAACACCATCTTCATCTAATTTTAAAAAATTATATTCCAGTGTTTTTATCTACATCATTTGTACTGTTCCATACGTTCCTACAGAATAAATTTTCTTTCATGCTCGCCCATTTAATACATGTAAGTTCCCTGTATTTTTTTCGTTTCTAAATATTTTAGTATTACAGTATATGCCCAGCATCCTCCTACCCCAAACAGGGGAGACACCTTCCTCTCAGATCCTCTCCTAATCCCTCGTAGCTTCGAAATACGGGCTTTCAGTGGTGTTGTTCCACTCTTTACTTCTCTCGGTTCTTTTATTGCCATTATGGTAATTCCTTTTACGCCACTTGTGCTTCAGTTCGCAGTAATCTAACCAAAAATAATTTTTAGTCTTCCGAAAACAAATTTTTTGTCTTTGTGTGGTCTTTTTTAAATTACTTTACGTGCTAGTTTATATTGTACCCTGATTAACTTTGCCAAATACATGCTATAGCTAACTGATATTTCTTCTTTTAGTCTCTTTGTCCAACTCTCCATCTCTAAATTGTATAATTTCCAGCTGTAAAAATTTCTTCCAGTTATCTTCGCCGTCCTTGTGTAAGAAGCACAAACAATACTTCACTATCACGCACAACACCTTTCCTCCTCCTAACTCTGACGTCGCCCTCTGTTGGTTTCGCGCGCTACAGTACCACTGCTAGGTTTTATACTGTTGCAAAGGTCGTATATGCATTTTTAGATTTCCTTTCTTACAAATATCTTCTGCATTTTTTTTTGTTTTGGAAAATGTGTAGCTTCTGTGGTGTTTATAGTTTTTTGTGTTTTTAATTTCTGAGTAACTGAGTCGTTTATTGTGTTTATTTATCAGTAATCGTCTGTGATAGGTTATAGCTATTGTTGAAGCCTTAGTTTTATTTAATAATAATAACTTTAGTAAGAATAAAACTAAGTAGCATCAGCAGCACATGTTTTGCTGTTTTTGACACAAATGAGAGCTGTGCCCATGAAGAATCGATAGGTGCTAGTATTTATTTACTGTGTCATGTATACGTATCAAGCTTATCAAATTTAATGCAACAAAGAGTATCACGTGACGTTAGGTTATACAATTTTTATAAACCTAACATCGATTGCTGTTAGGTTTCAAAGTCCAGGGCAGCACTGTCAGTGAATTGTTCGACTAGCAGATTGTTGTTGCACGTTATGAACGGAACTCTAAAATTAGAGCGCTTACCATAATCGGCGTTACGTAGTTGTGATGCATGATTTATAGACATACTAACCTAATATACATGGTGGTTAGCTGTAAGTTATTATTCGTGAGTGACTGTCTTGAGGGTGAGGGTCAGCGAGTATATGATGACAGTTCTTCCTGCTTAAGACCCCACACACTTGCTGCGAGATGTATATAGACAAATGTGTCTGTGTTAGAATGACTGTTGGTGGGGTTGTTTGTGTTGTGTCTTTACATAGTAATTTACTGCAAACTTTTAGGTCGCATTTTACTCCAGTAGCAAAATATTCGTGTAGAATTCTTCGCACTAGTTGACGGTTCTGTCTTGTCTACATGTTAGTTAACTAGCATCAAGGCCGTTTGTAATTCACTGTGAATTGTTGAAACAGGTTGTACCAAAAATGCCTAAACTTGGTGTAGACTAAACAACAGAGTCACCAAAACAAAACTAGCACTGGGTGGTTGAGTGACTCGGCCTTTGCAGTACTCGCTAAACACCGACACCGCTTTATAAATTTCACTAATAGCAATTATTTCGACATCACCATCATTCATTTTATTTCTTTCCATGATCATTGCATAAATTTCCCATGAAACTATTACAAATTTTCTGAAAAGTGCAACAAATAGGTCGCAAAACACTGCAAAGCCTTTTTGTTAATCCACACTCTAGGCTTCAGGATAAACAGTTCAATCTTCAGGTAATCTTTCCGAAGAAAATCCTTTCATTCATCCAGTAATGCTTTATACCGCGTTTTCGCTGCATTTCCACGCTAATAAGGCTCCATAGATCTCTTTCCGACAATCTTTGCCGACTGATGTTTTTATCTTGAAGTGTAAGAATGGCTTTCTGCATGGGGACATAAACGACAGAATTTCAGTGCCTAGGATTCTGTATATATGTGTGTTTATACTTATATATATATATATATGTATATGTTTATGTAGGTCATGGTGATGTTTACGCAAGGCTTATATTTGCAAGCATTACTGGTTTACCAGAGCTACTTTGTGACTTCCATAACGGGCTTCGTTTTTGTTGTTTTATCCTGTCAGAAGTTTTCTACATTCCAACAATTTTAATCGTCGCCATAGCTTTTTTAAATTGTATAATCTTTTGCTCTTTTTATTAGAGACCACTTCCGTTCTCGTACTGTACTTCTTCCTTTCGTTCTTTCACAGTTTTCTCCCTTCACCGCGTTGCAGCTTGTATCTTGTATTTCTTTCCATTACTATTGTATAGAAATTCCGCCTTCACGCAATAGGCCTTCCGGTCTGTTACAATTCAGAATGAACTTCTGTTAGAGACATCGGTTAGGGCTAAGTGTTCGGCCAGTCTCAAGTTCTATACTTGCACAGGGCAACACAAACATGCAAGAAACGCGGAAACATATCCTTCTGCCATGTACTGTACAAACTGCTATCTCACTGTGCGAACGGAAGATGGCAAAGCACGCGCCTTAATAAAGCGCGACAGCTGTGACAGGTGACGGATTGCATCGAGAAGAATGCCTCTTGAGAAGCTAATATTTCCTCAGCTATCAAGATACTCTCGGCGTTTCTTGAAACGCGAATTTTTATTACGATGTTCAAAAGAGCCCGCTTCTTGTCCCTTATACTGAGCCAGATTTATCCCTTCTGAGTCAACCCATCCTACTTCTTTAAGATCCAGTGCAATATTATCGTCCTGTATAAGTGGAAGTGTTGCGAGAAATACATTTCCTTCAGCTTTCCCTACCTAACTCAGGACAGGGAGAGGTGGCGGGCTGTTGTGAATGCGGCAATAAACCTTCGGGTTCCGTAAAATGCAGGGAATTTCTTGACTAGCTGAGGGCTTGTTAGCTTCTAAAGGAGGACTCTGCTGCATGGAGTTAGTTAGTTAGTTAGTTAGTTAGTTAGTTAGTTTAGTTTAGTTAGTTAGTTAGTTAGTTAGTTTCCCCACCTAAAGCCTTTTTGCATTTGTTTTCCCCCCATGCATGCCACAGGCCCCTGCGGTGCTATTGCTACTAATTTTATTTTCAAAGTATCAAAATAATAAATCAAAAGTCTGTGTACTTCAAAAATGGAAATGTTACTATTCACGTTGAGAACTTATTCTGTAGCATTCCACTTGCCGTGCGTGGTCTGCAGCGGCTGGCATTGAGCTTTCATCCTGTATCATTAATCACAGTATCAATAACGAAGTATCCTTGGCAATTGCGACCAACAGTGCAGCGTATCCTGGTCAGGAGTTTTGAGATAGAGCGCTGGCAAACCGTCTCCTGTGATTGCACTTGGGCGCTGCTATTTCTGGTAGTATTCTTTTATTCATTGCTGTGTGTTTGCCTGGAACATACTGACCCTGCCTCGAGTTGAAATTCTAATCAGTTTGTGTTTGTAGCCTATCAGCAGGTTTGCTAAGTGAGCGCTACTGTCGTTCGGAAAACGATCACTGAGTTTATCCTTTACTACGATGTAACCGTGGATCGCGACCTCCCTTATTTCCTAAGGTTTTAGTACGTCTCTCCTACTGCATTTGTAGTCTTTATTCTTGCCTTTTTTTAGTACTTTCCCCTCTTTGTTGCTGATTTTTGGTGCCTTTACCACGAACATTTTAAAATGCGTCTGTTACCTTTTGCCATGTCTATATGCGTGTCAGTACTCACGCAACAACTTGACACCGTCTGAAAGAATTTTCATTAATGATACATCGGAGAGTTTTATTAAAATGTATTCACACATTCCATTTTTGCCTAAACCGGACAAAGACATGCTTGAGGTCCTCGGACAACAACTGACATATTAGATTAAGGTATGTCCTTTAGGATGTATCCCGAGCATATCTCCCGGAACATGTATCAACCGCAGCGAAAAATGTAGATGTCTCGAAGGACCATATATCTTGTACTCATCTAATACAGATTTTAATGTATGGAATTGTCATTTTTACTGCTTTTACTGCTTTCATTTTACTAAGAGGAGCTTCGTGAGTTGTAATCCTCGCCAAGTCAAGGAGGGCGAGGTGGACAGGGCATATGGCAGGCATGGGTAATAAGAGAAATGTTTACAGGATATTAGTTTCGAGACGTGAAAAGTAAGAACACTTTTAAAACCTGCGTGTAGATGGTACGAGACTATTAACCCTTTAAAGACGAAATGTAATCTATTTTATGTAAGGACTCAGCTCGTACCGCGCTGTAAACACTCTCCACCTTGGTTATAAAAACCAATCAGTTAATGATGTATAAGGTAAACGTTGCTCTTTGTTCTGAGACCCGTACAAAACACATAAACGTAATGTCAGTACAATGTAGAACTTTTGAATGTTAAACCAGGTGCTACGTAAAGTATCGTGTAGGCTTTAAAAGGTTAAGATGCATCTGAAAGAAAGCCGATCCTAGTGGCCGCGCAGTCTAGGGCTTGCGTCTGCGGCCTCTCGCGTGCTGGGATTGTGGGTTTGAATGCCGGCGTGGGCATGGATGTCTTTGTCTTGTGAATGATGTGTGTTGTCAGGTACAGGTCTCTGCATTGGGCTGATCTCTCGCCCAGAGGAGTCATACCGAATGTGGCGTGTGTAACTCAGTGTGATCGTGAAGCCTCGACAATGAGGACCCCCTGGCCCACTAGCAGCTGTCGCGTCAAAGGGGGGGGAGTAATGATATTAAAATGCAGATCTTTCGTAAGTATGAGTATTGTTATTAAAATTTGTTTTCCTAAGTATTTGTAAAATACTCATGCTATTTTTATATTTTCTGCTTTATAATCAATGGGAAAGAACCGAATTTTGTTTTCGCTGTGCTGTCTGTATATCTGCCTTTAAATTTCCGAACAAACTGACATTCTACAAAATTTATTGACAGCACTGTCGTTTTGAGGGCAGCCCAACAGCGCGCCTTTTATTTCTATAGAATTAAAACAATATGGCGGATACGCAGACTTGTGAGGACGTAATGTCTGTAGTTACACTTATTGTCCTGAAGTGCCGTATGATAACAGGTACAAGTAAAAGGTGGAGCTCTTGTTGCAATAATGCACGTACTTCTTTGTCGAACGTGAACAAACAAGGTGGCAGCGGTGTGAAAATTTTTTTAGCGTTTGGATTGGTGGCGCTTACGAATGCATCAATGGAGCTATATATCTGAGACTTGGTACGGAGATTAGTCACAGACATTTCACGACATCCTCTAGGAAATAATTGTTTTGAAGCCAACAACATACCAACATGTCGACGGTTCGAGACTACGGGGTTGTATCCCACAATTTAACATAGGCCTTTAAAGAAACCTAACGTACTTAAGTAGTTATTGTCAGGAGGGTAGCGTAGTTAGTGTAGTATACCTAACTAGGCTACGGACTGGACGATCTGGGATTCGATTCCCGCCTTAAATAGGAGATTTTTATCTTCCACAAAACGTCCGGAAAGGCTGTGGGACCCAACCAGCCTCCTATTCAATGGAAACCGGGATTCTTTCTCCGGACATAAAGCGGCCGGGGTGTGAGGGTAGCTATCACCTCCGTCTAGTACCGACAGTAAGAATGAGTGGAGCTGTACCTCTGCTCCCCCAGTATATGAATACCTTCATGGTGTCGACAAGGACATACTTGCTTACACATTTTTGCCTTATTTCTTCATAGAAGAGAATAGACAACTGCAATAGCACTAATACTTTCTGGGAACTGGAAGGAAAGTTGACTTAAGGACTTGTGTTAGGAACTTCGTGTTCTGTTTTTATAGCAGGCTTCTTGTCAGCTACAGCCTTCGGTTGTGTTGCTTTCCCTTTTCGGCTCGTTGGATTCTGATGTTGAGGTTGGTTGTGTCGAGTATGGAGCAAAACTGTAAAGTTGTCAATGATGCGAAGGTTGTTGACCTCCCCACCTGTCTAAAATACAGGAACGATCCTTCATTCAATTCGGAACAAAAGTAGCATCTGGTAATATGATCAGTACGCAATCCTGGCGGCAGGCAGCTGATTGTATTTGAAGCCAGATGCGCGGAAATGGTTGGGTTTAATCAAATTGTTGAAATTATTGTTTACCTCAATGCACGTGTGAATTACAAAACTGTACATTGAATAATACTGTGTGTGTGTGTGTGTGTGTGTGTGTGATAAACCAGTTACAAAGCGTTTATGTCACCAATTACAGATATTCTGAGCAACAGCTGCCGTAAATGCAACGCGTTTTCATGTTAATGTACCTAATTCACAACTTTTATACAGTAGGCTATGCTAGATGAAGCGAAGTTGAATCACCACATGAAAGCTTTTGAGTTGGCTGTTGAGGGATTTCCGAAATTGCGGTTTATTCATTGTTACTTACAGAACATTAGGCAGCCATGAAGTCATTATAGAGTCAGGCCAAACTACCGACTATGATACAGATGAACTTTGGTATATGCAGTTCCGAGCCTTTTATTTTTATTTCGACGGACGGCAGGTATGAGGCCTTCTTCAGGCATCTGAATGTTGGACAGTATTTCCGCAGAGGGTTTGAGGTTGTGAACCACGATAGCTCAGTCGGTACAGTGATTAGGCCACAGGCTGGACACCTGAGGTGTCGTGGTGTCACACCGGGCAGAAGAAAGGGGTTCTCCTCCAAGTCTTCATACCAGCACCTGGGCTCAACCTGCCTCTTATACAGTGGTGACCGGGAGCTCTTGCCAGGGGTAAAGCGGCTGGGACGTGAAGCTCACCACCATTATTTTCGAAGTTAACGGTGAATGTACATGTACCTCCACTCCCCCCCCCGCACGCCTTTATGGCGTGTAGAGGGAAGACTTTACCTCTGCCTAGCCTGAAATGAAATATTGCCAGGGCCGCCGACAGCGGAATTGGGTCCCGGGGAAAAAAATTTTCGGCACTCCCCCCCCCCCCCCCACGAAGGGCGGACCGCCTAAAAATCTTTACACCTAAGTCGGAAACACTAAATCTGATTTGCAGATTGACTTGGCTTGGTCCGAAACGGTTAATTTGTAAAATCTGCAAATATTGATACTACCGAGATGGACAGAAATATGGGCAGCGTGCTGGGACCCCCGGGCCTCCTTCCGACCCGCCACGTCCCGGTAATTTGCACTGGCTCCCCCCCCCCCTCCTCCGGCGGCGCTGGATGTTACAAACCCTGTTTTGTATTCTGGAATTTTCTGGTACATTCATCGGTGCGGAGACTGCATGTCCTAGGTGAGATTTCCCTTGATCTTCGTCCATCTCTTTATCCGAATGATATGACTACCTCAGAAACGAATCTGGAAGCGGTAGGCCTACGTTCCTTCGAATCATCAGTGACTGTTAACGAGACCTGGCGGTATGCTAGCGCAGTAGACCACAATATATATAGGTCAAGGGTGATTAAACGTAACTATAATCCTGTTTCCAGCAAAAGTCATAATTTTTAAAGGGTTGCCCAACATAATACGTTCAGTTTAAGGAACTGCAAAGGGTGATGTCTGGGTACTTTCGACAATTATCTGTCGGTTTATCAACACTCATGTAGGCATAACAATTTGAAATATGAAATAGGTATTTAAATTAAATAACCTAGCTCTCAGAAAACATACTTTAGCTTCATTACGCAGACCAACTAATAAATGCTGCTTTGAGAGGTGATTGCTGTTCGTACCAAGCTTTGTACAGAAGTCATGCCTTCTGTTGGCAAAGTGCTGAGTTTATTTAATGCTAAATCGGATAGTATATACTGCTTAGTTGTTCCTGACAATTTCTGATACCATCGTTTGGTGTTTACAGCTGTTGTAGGGTTCTCATTGCGACATTTGGTGTTTACAGCTGTTGTAGGGTTCTCATTGCGACATTTAAAACTAATGTGTTTGTTCCGGTCCTCACAACTTAATCATTTTATACACGTATATGAGGAAGAAGACCCAAAGGCTACAGGATGACATTAAGGAAAAGAGAAGACACTGGAACTTGAAAGAGGAAGCACTAGATCTCACACTGTGGAGAATTCGCTTTTGAAGTGGCTGCGCCTGTCGCAAGACGAGATTACGTAATGAGTGAATACTGTAATTGTCTTAGGCCACGATATGCTTCGCTGATTTTTTTTTCATGGCTGGATAGCCCTAGTTGGTCTGGGCCTTCTCATTATCGAGGCTTCACGAACACATTCAGTTACACACACGACACACTGTGGGACTCCTCTGGACGAATGATCATCCCGTCGCAGAGAGCTGACAAAAACACCCAGACGAGACAGACACCCATGCCTCGGGCGGGATTCGAAACCGCAATCCCAGCAAGCGAGTGGCCGCAGACCAACGCCTTAGGCGGCGCGACCACCGGAAGCGGTCTTGGCTGGTAATACCAAGGCATATTATTTATGACAGTAGAACCTGTCAGTAATTTGTACAACGTGGGTGCTGTACATTTACTGAGTACTAGAAAGCTACTCATGACTGAAGTAAGAGGTAACTACTTTTAGGTTGCAATTAACGTATTTTAGCAAAAAAGAAGCATTATATCTAGGTTTCGTCTACTTCATTTGATGAGCCTAATCAAGTTTTCAAATATCATCACGGAATTCTGCAATCGGCAGGCACCTTTGACGTGAATACAAAAGCGAGTGTGACCATATGATTTCATGTCAGTATAATCTGAAGTACTGGAGTGCCAACAACCCACGACACGTAGGCTATATTTGTTACATTGGTGCTTTCGTATTTTGTCACGCTGTTCTATGTCGCATGTTTTGACGACTGGTGCGTGTCTGGGGAACTCCACGAACTCTTATGGCTAAGTTACGTCACTGTTGCATGAATTAGTGAAAAGTTATGTCGTGACATAATGTTTAGCGACACCGAGGAAGCTGCTAGTGCATAGCCTAGCATTGGAGCGATGCCGATTTCGTCAGGGTCATGTTGATCCTGAGTGGTTGTTCGTGGCCTTCCGCCGTATCCTTAGGCAGCCTTCAAACTGAAGTTGGAGCAGTGTGGAGGTCGCCGACAGGAACCGTTTCTTTATCAGCCATAGACTAAGCCAGCGATGCAGGGAGATCGAAGGAACGCATAGAGGATTTCTGGACATGATAAGCAGCTGTGCAATGTGTGTTGTAAGGGGCAAAGTGAAGCACGGTCAGTTACTCGCCAAACGGTTTCAATTATTATTCACCTGCAAATAGTGCTGGGTTTAGGACTGCGTAGAGCAACTTAGTACGGCTTCATTAAGCGCAGGGAGAACCGCACAAACACCTTACTTCGATGTGAAATAAGGATTATTATGATCGGTGAAGAATCTTTTGTTTTCTCGTTTGCTAGGTAGGCCTATGTGAAAATTAAAGAACTACATCTTGGTTTTTTTCCTAAGGGTGTCGTACTTGGGCTGTCGCCTTAAGGAAGGAACATAAGCTGTGGTGTTCGGGAATAGAACGGTGCCAAGGTTGTTTGGCTTAAGCAGGAGCGGGTAACGAGGGACTGGGGAAGATACCGTAATGAGGAGCAACATGTATTTTACCCTCATAAAATATCTTTCGGATGATCAAGTCAAGGCCGATCAGATGGGCTGGGCATGTTGCACGTATGGAAACAAGTTTATAGAGCGCTTTGATGGGGAAACATGAAGAAAAAGTACCACTAAGGAGACCTAGACGTATGTGGGAAAATACGATTAAATTTATATTAATGGGATAGGAGGGTGTGGGCTGGATTAATCTGGCTCAGGAAGGTAAGTGGCAGGCAATTGTCGGCATGGTAAAGAACCTTCAGTTTCATACAATGCGGGGAATTTATTGGCTAGCTGAGGGCTATATGCACTTCCGCAAGAAGGGCTATGCTCTGTGGAGTTAGGTTGCTGCTTGGGTGGCTGTTCTATAAAAGCGTTATTGACGTACGTACTAGTACATGAATTCTTTTCAAGACGTATGGCTTTTTTTCTGAGTTTCAGTTGTTTTAATTCCGTTACTTTGTTTAGAGTAGTACGTTGGTATCTTGAGTTAAATCAAAGCTGAAAGGCTCTAGCTATAAAGAAAATTCAGCTTTTCGTTTTCCTTAAATTTTCCGTTTCCATGTGATAGACATTCTGACACACCACGGAGTTTTACTTTTTTCCGTTTAGCTGTTTTGACACCCCGTCCCCTTCCCATTGTGCCTTAATGAAGAGTCGTTCTATGCACATCACGTATAAATATGTACGGTCACAAAGGAATGTAACCAGAATACAAAGGGATTAATGCCGAACGGAACGAAGTGAAAGAGAAAGAAGGCAAGCAGTCTGTGCGTTACAAAAGAAACCACATTTATGAGATGCAAAAGAAAATAACTCAATATAACCTCTTTTGTGGCTGCGTGGTCTTCTGCAGTTACAAAAAATAAAGGATACCTTTTAAGTTGACTCGAAAAATCCAACGACATGCAACTTTGGTATTTTTTGAAAACAGGCATGTGAACACCGTACCAAATGGCACTGTGTGGCCCAGTTTATTGTGAGTGTTGCCCCTCTCTTGACACTGCAGATGTCTCAAAAACAGTGCAGTTCCGTCCAAAGCCTCTAAGCATACTCTCATCACGTTGCTGTGTGGCTTGTGTAATCCCCATCTTCAGTGCCTCTGTGCTGTTAGTATAGGAGACACAGACATCCCTCATGAATTCCAGCAAGAAATTTCTTTTTTAACGTTTAAGTGCCTGAATTTGGAAGATTTATAAGGTGACTGTGATGTATTACAGTATGATATGACATGAGCTACATGTATCTAGAACATACATTTTAAACAGGCAAGGTGTGACAGAACAATAGCTACATGTGTACGTAACGCTTATTATAAACACGTAAGGTACTTACTGTGTGCTACAATGTTAGCAATAGGTTTACGTATAACGCGTATTAGAAGCACACTTCATGTTGAATGTTAGGTTATTCCGGTTATTTTGTCCATACAGCACGGAAATGTTATAATTACCCTCAAGTTTATTTAGGGGAAAATATTCAATCTCATTAATCGATATCTAGTGCATATCATTTTCCATAAATTTTAATTACTTGAAGAAGATTATAAATTAAACATGTTTTCATACATTTAACACGAGTAAAAACTGCAAAACACAAAGGCTGTTAAGTTAATCGGTCTTGGCCTTTCGTGGTCTCATGTACTGGCCCAAACACTTACCTGCGTTTATTTTCTGTCTGTACCTATGCCGTTACTTAGTAACCAAGTAAGGTACTAACTATCTTTACGAAGTACGCATTGAAGACGGGAGTTTGTCATGTTCGGCTATCGCTGGGAAAGAAAAACGAACCCTCCATACTTGTGCACATCGTTCTGCGTCTTTCTCTTTGTGCATTACAGAAACAACACTATCAAAAATCGCCATTGTGTTTATTTGGCACGTTTGTTGTGCAATTCTTAATTCCGTTGGACGAAAGTGAGACCAGTTTTGAAACCTAGGTGTACTATAATGTATTTCATAAATATAGAAAATTAATTATGTAATTGTAATACCCTAGCGAAAAGTACAGACATTAAAAGCAGAAACTCTGCCGACGTGTTGTGCTATTGACCTTGTTAAAAATGATTGTCCTCGGCCGCTGCGAAGGGTCGACACCGGTTGTGCTGCGTTCGCTTAGTAGTACAAAGTTGTTGTGTTCATAGAATTTTAAGTGGCATGGCAACGCCTTACGACGCGGGGCATGTGTATAGGCAGGGCTGTGGAGTCGGAGTCGGAAGGAACTTTTAGGTGGAGTCGGAGTCGGAAAAAAATGTACCGACTGCCACTCCGACTTCAGTCTAAAATCTTAACTAGATACTCCAACTCCAGAGCCCTGATAGCTACAGTAACCATTAGACTTATATTTAAATATAGGTTATAAGTAAAAAAAGTAGCCTGATGATTCACGTGGTGGTGATGAAATGTCTTATAGGTTTACCGTTATTAATACATATTGAGCTTTTATGAAGGAGTCGGAGTCGGAGTCGGAGTCGGACTTCTAAAAATCGAGGAGTCGGAGTCGGAAATTTTAAAAATCGAGGAGTCGGAGTCGGAACTTTTGTGTACCGACTCCACAGCCCTGTGTGTAGGGCTGATTTGCATAGAGTGTTTCAATGCACAAGTCCTACGTGTAATATATTTTTAAAACATCTATGAAATAATAAATATTGTTATGAAACCCCACGTTCCATTATCTAAAAACACTGTGAAACGGATGAAATTATCGAAAATCAAACGACGAATTCGAGAGTCAGTAATCAATCATGACTGAAAATGTACATCATTTAAAAAATTTCGTTAATTAACATTATCCCACTCAACATGGCTAACAAAAATGCCACATTTACTTCTACTCTTCATCGTATCAATTTTTACTCAACCTTTTAAAGACGAAGCATATCTGTTTTATATAAGGACTCAGTGCGTACCGCGCTGTAAACACTCTCCACTTCGGTTATAAAAACCAATCTCTTAATGTGTTATAAGGCAAAAGTTGCTGTTTGTTCTGAGATCCGTACAAAACACATAAATGCAATGTGGGCACCACGTAGAATTTTTTAATGTTAAACCTGGTGGTACGTAAAGTTACCGCTAGGCTTTAAAAGGTTAATAATTGCAGGTACTTAGTAATTCTCAGTCACTTCTGAATTAGAATCAGTGACAATAGCTGCTTAGGATAAGTGTTTACTAATTCATTATCAGTACCTTCATGTGGATCAAAACAGACAGGCGACTGAATATTTTGTCTTTAGGAGTCGGATGATGAAGACGCTTTTTTCCGTAGAGCCTGCGTCATCATTTGTTTTTCAGCTATGTTGTAAGAGTTTCCTTTCTCGTTGAGGTTTTTGACACGATATGTTGCATTATAGCTTTACCGCTTTTATCTTCGTTACAAGGCATTGGCCAATTTTAAAACATCTAGTACTCATACTTCCCGCTCTAACTACCGCTAAAGACCCTGTTTACACTTCAGGCTCTGCTCCTAAATCCAGCATGGTACAGTGCAGTAGATAATGTAATCCGTAATAATGGCTTGCGATATTAGGAACATGTTTTCTATCGTATACATTTTCGATCTCCCGGGATTTCACGAACGTACGTACTATCCCCTAACAAAAAATATTCATTGCGTGTACTTGTCTGTTAAGATGGTGTTACGTTTAAAACTCAGAAGAAATTGTCTGTCTACTAAGGGTAAACATCTTGAAGTAAGGTACTAGCTAAGAACAATGGAGTTCGCAGCAGCATAGCCTGCCCTTGCGTATAGTACACGCAGTTGATACATACGGAACAGACCTGTCAGTATTTAACTATATTATTCGAGTGGTAAAGTCTAGGAGGGTGAGTTAGGCGAAGCTAATGTCGTGTATGAAGGGAGAACGTACATGTACGTTGAGTTTTTGTGGGGCAAGACGTAGATGTATGAGACAGTTCGTGGATTTGATGCATCTGGCACAGAATAGGGACAAGTGGGGGGGGGGGGGGCCTCTCATGAACGCGGTTTTGAACTTTCGGCTTCCATCAGTTGCGGGGAATAGCTTGGCCACCTTAGGAGCTGTTATGTTCTCGAGGATTGTATGCTTAGTCACTTAGCTAGCTTGCAGCCTAATAAGTTGCTCTGCGTCGCAGATTCAGCTAGGAGACAGTAAGTCACTTAGCTAGCTTGCGGCCTAATAAGTTGCTCTGCGTCGCAGATTCAGCTAGGAGACAGTAAGTCACTTAGCTAGCTTGCAGCCTAATAAGTTGCTCTGCGTCGCAGATTCAGCTAGGAGACAGTAAGTCACTTAGCTAGCTTGCGGCCTAATAAGTTGCTCTGCGTCGCAGATTCAGCTAGGAGACAGTAAGTCACTTAGCTAGCTTGCAGCCTAGTAAGTTGCTCTGCGTCGCAGATTCAGTTAAGGGACAATAACAATCAGTTTATCGTTAGTTTGTACCACAGAGTTCGAATTGTTCTGTTGGCTGTGCCGCAGATGCCACTGAGAGACCTGGGGCTCAAGAAGCTTTGGAGCGCCGTCAAAGCTGGAAGTCGCAGCGATTCTGGCGGCTGTGGCAGCAACGGAGGCAACAGGTGCGAGGAAGTTGGATTAGGAGGCGGGAACGAGGACTCTGGGCCGCGTGGTGGTCCTCCGGCCTGCTCCCTACCCCTGCTACAGGTGTGGCCCAGTCAAGATTCACCTCGAGGAGAAGCAGATGGTCAAAGTTTTGTGTTCCCAACAGAGAACGGAGGGGAACCAAGCGGAGAGCTAGGTCTGCAACATGACTCTGGCATCGATTCAGTGCAGGTAAACATCAGTTTCTTATTCCTTCGGATGATATATTTTATTTAACATCACTTTGCAAATTTCATGAAATATGTACAAACGAATGTCATTTGAGAACGACGAATTTGTTGTATAAAAGTCCTTGACGACAGGTTTAATAGTTATACTACCATCCGGAAGAAAATTTGCGTTGTTGTTTTCTCACAAAATGAGATAGGTACAATTTGTCGGACTATTTATGTTGTGAACTTCATTCAGCTTTGTTTAAGAATTGATAAAAGTGCAAGTTTTAATCAACAGTGAATTTCACATGACAAAATAAATTCCACTTAGTTTCCCTAAGTAGTATTAATAATTGTTATTATCCCCAAATGAATTGCAACGTATAATTCCTCCCATAGTTTAATAAACACAATGAATTGTACTCGGTTCAGGAACTGCCAAACTACAAGCAGCAGTACAGATCGCAAAGTTATTTCATGTATGAGGCTGGGTTTATAAAGTTCACATCCGCAAAATATACTTTCGTTTCTCCGGAAAATATGCGACTTTTTTTTTTTTTTTTGTTCAAATTGACTTCCACTAAGTCGATAGGTTTCCGTCCGCGGTACTGCGTTAATGACATGGCTGAATGACGCATTCGGACCCGCTATGCAGCTCCAACTGTGACGCGTATGAATCCAGACCCACCGTGACTCTTGTAACAGTAGCCATTAATTTCAAATGCTGGCAGATTACCTAATAATTTTGCCATTATACTGCTTGTTATGTGTTTTAATCAACACGTATAGAGACCTGACAGCAGGGTTAAAGTCATGAAGCTTGCGAGAACATATAATGGATAAACCGCCCTTAAGCGTCTGTTCGATAAATTAAGTTAATCCGAGATAACTCAATGGATAAAGTTTCTGGCGGTGATAGTATATGTGTACTCGTACCTGGTGCATTTAGCAACTTGCAATATCTAAAATTTTATAGCGTCGAACAACAGATTGACATAGAGCAATAAATTAGAAGGATTGTTGAAGGAACTTGTGGACTAATTTAGAAAATTTTTGTCAAGAGGTTAGGATTTGCGCTTTTCTGCTTGCGGTATTTTGATATTGTCTGACCTTTAATAATACTTGCATTTCATTATTATTTATTTATTTATTATTTATTTAAAGATGCTGTCAAAATATCTGATTAAGAGTAGCCCATTAGCATTATATGGCTGGGTAATTAGTGAAGGATGCAGTGAAAGGATGTGGAAGGAAGCGAGCTTGATCGCAACGTTCGCGTCGAGGGATTAATGAGAACCCACGAACAAACTCAATCGGGATAGTCGGTGACAACGAACGTCTTACTTTCCCGAAGCGGTACTGCCTGAGCGAATACTCGCCGTAATAAGTGTGAGACACGACACCAAGCAATACCCGTAACATATTTTTCCTATAATTTTAAACGTTTCCCTCCTTGTCATGGTGGCCTAATTTTTTTATGTGCATAACATATTACAATGATTGTATAATGTTTATTGTGATATAGAATTTCTATAATGGTTTATGAATTTTGCCGTACAAAACTGGTGGGTGCCTAACTGAATTTTTATTGTCAGTTTTGTTTTTCCCTTTGTAGTTCAGTTTTACTGAGTTTCCTTGAAAGGTCAGAGTTAACGATCTCTCTGTCCTTGAACTTTGCTGCAGAAAAGAAAATTTAAATACGCGGTGTGACATTTATGTTTTTTCACATATTGATAAACATTACAAATAAACTTAAAAAAATGCTTCAGCATATCACACAAAGAGAATAGAAGGAACACCTAATGGAGACAGTATACCCTTCCTAGTTTTTCATGTCGATGCTTCTAAACAGGGCTAGATAACGCTGGGTATTCGCGACTCCAGTAAACATTTGTCGAATTACTTTGTTTGATTTTATTTCATGTTAGCTAAACGTAGCTTCTACTTTACATCAAGCCCAGACCGAAATGTAACGATATTCTGCAAGACAATTCATCATACCAGCCCTGTGTACGTAGCACATAATACGGTACAGTGCTTGCAGTTGTTTGTAATATACGCGTGGACTATTTCTCTGTATGGTGCATGTGTCATCATGCGTAAATACAAATATTTTCTGTCTTACATGGTGTGAATACATTTGTAACATTTGCAACCTAACGGGACTAACTGCTGATATTCATTTGTTTTTCGCTGTGTTACATAAAAGGAATATTTTTGTATGTAAATAATGATTGATTTACAATATTCACGTCACATTGAAAGTATAATGAAAGTCAACGTTTTTCACTACATAAACACGTGTAATATTCATTCAGCATTTAAATGCATTAATGAATTGCCATTGAAAATGCAAATGGAGAAGTCGATGCTTGACCATCCTAATGGGTATAGTAGTAGTAGTAATAAGATAATCTGCAGGTACCGACCTTTCTTCAAAATATAAAGCCCGCTATTCTGTTCAGTACCAGGTGAGCGGTGCGAGCCAGTGTATGTATGGGACTGACCTAAACACAGGCTTTTGCAGACAGTGTAAGAACACTAAACAGTACTCCTGATCTAGAGACAAACACTTCCAAAAACGGCGGACGGTCTTGTACCGTCTGAAGTCTGTATTCAGTTGTCGTTGTGGAGGTGTTGTTGTTAAGGGCTGTTGACTTGCCATGAGAGTGAAAGTCAAACTGCGCCCTGTTTACACTGATTGTGCTAGATGGATTTGAAGAGCGTGTTAATATTACGGTCGGTAAAACATCAGTGGCATTACGTGTTTACTTGTAAGAGAATAATGAAACGTAAATTTTATCGATATGTATATTTAATTGGATCCGATAATAAAGAACGTTTGATTTTTGGGGGCATGTAAAATCGTGTATGGCATATTTGGAAAACGTGTGTACTGTAAACAGAGGTTCATATATTTCCTGTCTTCTTGTATGGGCTTACGTTTAGTTATTGTTAAGACTTTGTGTATTAATCTCGTAGTGTGTGCAGCTGGGGACTCTTTAAACTCAATAACAAACGAACAAGAACAACTACAAGCTAGCAAGCAAACAAACATAGCCTACACACACACACACACACACACACAACTGTTGTGCTCCATCGAAGGGCCCTGCCGCAGGAGCCTCTGTGGATATCAGCCTCACTGAGAATTTCCAGGTGCAACTAACGTCCCCATACAAACAGCCGTGTTTCGACGAGTGTAGTGCGACCAATGGACATTGAAGTTCACATCATTGTTACAGTAGCCTTAATGGGCTTGTTTTAAGGCCTGTGCCTGACATGTACACTTGAACTGCATTGTGTGTCAGTTAGCAGAACGTTAAGAATAATGCCATTAAAAGTTCATGGTCCAAATTGATGAACGTTTGGTAGCCACAGTAAAGGTGGTGAATTCTTTACTTCCATACAGTATAAAAATTGTGTTAGGTCTAAAAGTCCTGATCACTGTACACATTATACTAAGGTTTCCTAGCTTTCTGAACTTTGCTTGTACTGTCATAGGCTATTGAAAAGAAAACACGGCGTATCGGGAAATCGATCTGTTCCCGTTCTCAGGTGTAAGGGGAGGGAGGGGGAACAGAACAAGTTTCTGAAACATGACTTCCTTTTCTGAAACGAGGCTGTGGTCGAAGATCTGAAACCAAGTAATCCTATGCCAAAGAGTAGATAGTCTGTCTTTCTTGTTTCATATAGCTGAAAAAATTTTAATGAAATTAGAATATTATACTGTATATCTCTGTCATGTATTTCACCAACACGCCATACACTAATTTTGGTCAAATTTACCATCTTTGATTCGTTTTACCATAGATGTACCGTTAGTAGGCCCATGATTTAGCAGTCCGCTGATTAGTTAAACTCAGTGTAATATGTGTAGCTCTTCTGCACAGAATTTGTTGGCTGCAGAACGCAACTGCACCGCCGCGAGAGTCTAACAACTTCCATAGTATCGGTACCCGTTGAGTGCAGATTATAAAAGATAAATTTACAAGTTTTGAATTTAATGACCAGTTTCGCCCGTCACGTGCCCTGTGTTGCAGGTGAGTCCGTCTCCAGGGCCAATCCAGTGCACCGTAGTTGTTCAGCCATCCCCCGTCCCTTCAACATCCCCTTCACCAACAGCGGCAGGAACACGGCGCCTTAGTACCGCCCTTCTGCACCCTGATCATGCCCGTCTTTTGCGAGCACCCGGTTCCCCGGACCAAGCCTCCATGGAGGACATGAACGAGTTTCCTGTGGTGGCAACAACGGGGTTTACGGCGTCATGCTCCTCGTCCACCACGTCGTCAATGACAAGTGTTGCAGCAACTGTGGCCTCTGTGGGTTACAGAACTTCAGACCCATGGCTACAACAGGATGCAGACCGACGGCGAAGTTCTACCATGACTGCGCGGTATTCGTTGCTGGACGCCCTGGACTTGGAGTATGCCCTGCTGAGAGCCGCAGCAAGAGGCAGTGTGGGCCCTTACAGCCTGTCCGAGTCGTTGCATAAACTGACGTTCACGCAGAGCCTAGCGTTCCCAGCTTTAGCACGTGGTTTGGCAGGAAAAAGACGGAGGTGTAATCAACCTAATTCAAGTCCTGTTGATCCATCGGACACGGGGCTTAATGCCTTCGCAAAGGTTATCACTGCATTAGTGCTCATGCTGGTTAGTGTTCTAGTGTTCGGTGTAGTGTATAAATATGTGCGGACGTGAGGATTACTTTTGTCCCCAGTGTCGGGACACAATTCCATGAATACTGCCGAGGGTATACCTACTAATATCACCTCACTCTTTGGTGGAAGAGGACACAGTATCTCCTAGCTAAAGACAGGGCTTTGTCGCGTTCATTGCTGTATGCCCTATTCATGATGTAGCAATGCTGAAACCCGTGCATGTACCCCATCAAGAGGATGGAGGTGTCAGCAACGGCGTGGGTGTTATTTGGTGGCTGATGATTATGCTGTGACTACAGGTTTCAAAATCATCATCTACCCTTAACTTACATCCGCGACCAAAGTTTTGGTAACGAAATTGCGACCTTCAGTTTCTGTTCCAGTGATTCGAATATGTTTCCTTATGAGCAGCAGTCAGTAATACCTGTGTCATTTGAAAGCCGTTTTACACATTGCCTACCTCTTCTGCAGAGTGTGTGTGTGCACCTAATAATTTGAATATTTCGAAAAAATCACGGCAAAAGTAAATTTATTTTCAGCGATTCTTAATTCATGGCATAATTCTTCAGCTTAAATGCACACTTTGGGACTGCCAGCAGTTTGTCATTGCCTCAGAAATTAATGTCTGTACTGTAGATTATATTTTGGTGTGCTTGAAAGTGGGGCAAGATCCTTTACTTCAGGCCTGCTTTCTCAGCCATATAATATTAAGTACATATGACACATTCTCACAACATCCAGTATATTTTAATGGATACGGATGCGCAGTTTAAACAAAAGCAACTTCCATGAATTTTGATAATCTTTTGCTGTCATTGGAATTCTGCGTACGTAGTTCACCCTCTTTGTTATAACTACATTTGTACAGATAAGTATAAACCGACTTCACGGAAAGTGGCTCACCCAGTGTGCTAGAAGTAGTATTGGTGATGAGAATATCTCTTATATTCAAAATCGGATAATGGGAATTATCGTTAACGGGAATTGTCAATAATCGGTAAAATCAGCCAGCCAGAGAAGGCAATAAATGATAAAGACAAAATTTTTGGTACATTGGTCAGCCACTACGTTTGATGGCCATCCATTTCTAACCAGTGGCACATTCATATACTTGTTGACATCTGTTAAATAAACAGTTCTTATTCATGGAATAGTTTAACGTGCGTAAATAAGTAAAACTGTGATTTTGACGCATATCAGTTTAAAACAGTTATTTTAATTACGATATATTTACATTAGTATTGCCCTTTTAATTGTTTACTTTCTGTGTGTAATATTATTTCCAAAACTACGCGAGATTCTGACAGGTCGTTATGTTATGCATTCTGTTTAATCCAGTTAAATGTTGTGCAAAATCATGTCTAAGACGTCTGGTACATTATCAGTAATGATCAATTGAAGCAGCTGTTCTGAGCACTTCTTTTCCGGGCTTTGACGAGCACACACGTGTATTGCAAGGATAATGGCTGGTCAGTGAAAATCATTGTCTGATCTCCGATCCTTGGCTGTGTGTCGACATATATTTACAGATAAGGATCAGTGTCATGTTTTTGTACGACAGCGTATCCTAAAAGTGTGTCAAACGTAAATGTGTTATGTTTGCACTAATGTAATTTTCTGCTCTTCACGAATTCTTGCTCGTGTGTTCCTAATTTATGTTAAAGTGCTATGTGTGCCACGTTCAAAATAGAATATAACGAACTCAGCCTTGTTTTAAAACCGGAAATGTAATGGGTCAGTAGTCTTCCGAATCGATTAACTTAACGTAAGTCACATTTCACTGTCATATTGTCTGGGATCTTGGACAGAACACTGGCTATCCGGGACAAGGCCTTTCCGTATTTTTCCGAGTCTCTGCAGGAACATGCCGGGCTGTTAACTGTTACGCGGTGGCTAGCCCCACATTATTTCCAATTCATTACTAACATATTCCAAATATATTTCATTTTATAGTCGGAGTTACTAACACCGTCGGTAAATAAACTACGGATCGATGTATAAGTAAATATAATGTACACGTTGGAACGAAGTGTAATTTTCTGTGACTGTATTTCGTAATGAACGAAATGTAGAGCCGGATTTTAAGTTAAGTAGTTTTCTCGAAGTAACTCATCTGGAGTGTATAAAAGAATTCTTCGTTGTCACATTAGTGGAACAAACGTAGAGCTTGAGGGAGTTCCTTGGGGACAGAACTGTCTGGCGTATTAAAACTTTGTGATTGAATATTACGGTCGTATTAGCTTTCCTTTCCAAATGCGCCATTAGACTAGATTTTCTGTGGAAAGTTTTATTCCACTGTTTTATAAAGCATAATTACACAGCTGGTTAACGTAATACATTTGTTCGTATGTATGTGTGTATGTGTATATGTGTATATTACTACTGAATTTACGTGTATAAAAACCGATTGTTACAATTCCATATTTCTTTCTTTAAAAAGTGAGAAACCGGTTTTACAGACCATTTATGTACTAGATCTGAGGTTTGAAATTTGTAAATATTTGATGTTCTCGATGCTGCTGAATATTCAAGTATTTTTGGGTTTTCTCGATGTTGACTCGTAAATTATTACCGACATTTTGAAGTATCGTAGTTCCATCATCTTCAGGGTCAAGTAATTTGACTATTTGACCTAGAAGAAAGTAGTCGGACTCTCGGACTCTGAAGATGAAGGCACTATGATCCTTTCAGCCATCGGTAACATGTTTCAGTTGACACAGCATAACATCCCAGAAGACTTTACACTGCTTTTATGTACCCGTTGCTCATATAGGTGCGTACTGGATGTGAGAAATCTTACATTCTCCTCTCCTGATAGCTGTTGATTTCATTGGTGCTCTGTGGCCTACGTCACATTTTGCAAGTTGAAGGAATACAGTATAAAGTTACATATCTTGTTGAAATGTTTGTAATGGAATGTTTTCCCTTTATTCCAATACGACCGCACATCGAATCGTCTTCTAGTTATCTGTAATATTTGAAGGTACTAATAAATGCACAGGTTTGTTTTCAGAGCTTCCAGCAGATCCAGATCGGCCGATATTCAAAGCTTTATTTTATCTTTACTTTCATGTGGGTACCCCAGCAGCTTCTGAGGACCCACATGAACGTTCACGACTTTAATTTTTAATTAAAGTTATTTACGCAATGCTACAATCATCTTGAAGTTTCTGTTATGAGACACAATCACAGACTTGGTATTTCACTGATAGCTTGCTGCAGTTTTTAAAATATATGAAGTAATGTTATAAATTTACAGTTGTCTTGTAAAGTTTATTTAGATATTTGTTTCCGTGATCCCAGTGTCTGAAATTCGGATGTTCAATCATTAGCTGTATTCCATTGTGGACATTTAACATGTGACAAAATCTGTTTATTTATTTATTTAGTGATAGTTATATGACATTTACGTGATGTGACTCAAAAATCAAAATATTGTGTAACCTATTTTGTTGGTTCAATGTCAAGTAGATTAGCAGGCATGTAATTTTTGTGTAACACAGCGTTTTCAAATACTCTTGACAGCGTAGCAGGTACTATAATTTCACGTAAGAAATGTAGATATTTTTGCGTGGAATTTGGATTTCACATATAGACCCTGAAGTTTCTACTTCCTTATCTGGATTATTTATATCTAATCCAATAAGTAGGCCCTACATCTTATTAGGCGCGTTCGCCAAATTGCGTAAAGCGACTATACATTCGTGATGTCTGTTTGTCCGCCCGCCCGTCCGTCCGTCCGTCTGTGTCTCTCTCCTTCCGCAGGGAAGAACTCGGCTCCCACTCGGAGGATTTTCATTAAATTTTGTGTTTGAGTGTTTTTCGAAAATCTGTAGAGAAAATTGCAACTTTATTAAAATCTGACAAGAATAACGGGTACTTTACATGAAGAACTCTGTACATTTATGATAATATCTCTCTGAATTATTTTCTTGAAATGATAAATGTTTCAAAAGAAAGTTGTAAGGACAATCGGAACGCAATTTTATGTTAAGTAAGCCTTTTTTTCAAAACTCATGCCGTTTATGAGATAATGTAGAAAAATATGATCGAGCCAGACAGGCCACAGATGGCAATATAATACGGCACATGTGCGTTGCGTGCTGGACAACTAAGGCTACATGCACACACTGAGAATACGTAATTGTTATTTGTTCTGCATGGTTAGGATGGTTACGCGAACGCGCCTCAATGTTACATTTATGCGTATATTGCCTGTCTTGTTCACGTTGCTAGGTGCCGCAGGACAGTGGCACAGTTTCCTAAACGTAACTAACACTTAGCAGTCAGTGGTGACACAACGACTGCAGGCGGACAATCTTACGAGGCTGTGAATTTTAGAACGGAACTGATTTAAAACTGCTGTCACTTGAAGGACCGTATTTTTCTCCAGATCTTTGCCGTATTTTTCAACAACATCATGTCACAAATAAAAACTTTGCTTTTTTGTGTCAAGCCAACATTGAAAAGTTTTATTCTCCTGTTGCAAGTAACAGTCGAAGATTATATTACACAAAAATGTAACTCTGCAGTCTAAATTCAAGGAAGTTATTTTATCTCACAACTAGTATCAGTACTTCACTCAGCGCAGCGCTCGACGGTATTCCAGTTTGCAGTTAGTCGTGTCTACGCAGTTAAGTTGAACACATTTCAGTTAATATGGGGGTTTTTACTCACCACATTTAAAGAAGGTGTGGGGAGTATTTTCTTCCAGCTTGCAGACACGCGTCACATCTAACAAATACGTTTTTCATTACGCGTCGAATTTTCATAAGCTAAGCGATCCGACGGGAAGGAACTAGTAACAGTTGTGAGATAAAATGATGCTCCTTTGTAACAGCCTAAACAATGTTGTGGGAATATCTGGAAAACTTTTGAAAACTCAGACTTTGGCTTAACTTTCCATTAGCCTATGTGGCAGGCTGGTGAAGCAGAAACGCTCTGGACTTCTATCCGGAGGCACCTGGCTGAAATTGCGGCCAGAAAACTGGATAGTCTGACTCGTGGCTTTCGTGATTTCTTCACTCCCGCCAGGCACTTGCCAGAATAGTAACTCAAATAGGCCATGACCTATCCTTCCCAATTTAGTAGTCATTATCCACCCTGTCATGTTGCGCTTCCTATACGCGTACGTTTTTACTCAGAGCGTCGTTAAGTAATGTAGATCAATTATGGACTTCAGAATTTTAAATAAGCAACATTATTGACTAGAAGGTCTGGGGATCGAATCCCAGTGGAGGCGAGATTTTCAGCACCCATCGAGACCGACCTTGGGGCCCACGCAACCTCCTGCAAAATGGGTATCGGGTCATTCCCAACGGTATACGCTATACAGACATCCATGATTCCGGCTGGATACGAACCCGCAATCCCAGCAAGCAAGCGGCGGCACACACACGCCCCAGACAGCGCAGGCACTGGGATCGGCCTGTATACCATATACGAGTATGAATCAACGTAAGGTAGTTACAGACGTTCCATCTAAAATCTCATGAAGCACGTCAAACGCGTCCATCAAACTTTCAAGGACATACGAATCTTTCAAACGCGCAATGAAATATGATATGAAAGCAGTATACGCGGTGATTACGGCTGGAGAATGTGGAATATTTTAAGTACCTGGGTAGTCTGAAAACAAATGATGCGAGATGTACAGGTGAAATGAAACCCAGGACTGCAATGACAAAAGCAGTGTTCATCAAGAGCACTTTTTTCGCCAGCAAATTGGACGTAACTTTAAGGAAAAGCTAGTGAAATTCTACACTTGGAGCATAGCTTTGTACGATGCTAAAACTTGGACACTGCTGAAAATAGAGCAGAAGATGGCTGTTTTCATATGAAATACATAAATATGGTGTGCGGGAAAAAGTGCGGCGTTTTATGTCTTACAATTGGTAGTACCTCTGCTTACCTTTAATGTATTCGCCTTAATGTGTTCGCTGGCCTTACTTTAGGAAGAGTTTGTATCCAGCATGTTATCAACGGTGCAACTGAAATTGTCGTTAGACTTAAAATTTAATTGTGCTATGAAGATTAGTTAAAGTCGAAACACATTGCTGTATAAAAGATTACATTGCTGGAAGTAAATTATTTTCCTTTGCATAATAGGCTTATTAATACAAGGTTGGTACTCTTTCGAATCGTATAAGTTTATTTTACAGTCATTAAATCATCTGGTTTTTGAGCAATGATTAACAATAAATAAGGAGATTACGTAAATATTCATAACCCAAGTTTGCTGAATTGGTACTTTTATAATATTTTCTGCACTTCGTAACCATCCGCCGCTTGGAGCTGGCTGCCGTATTTGGTAAAGTCACTACGCCATGGGCTGGACGACTGAAGAGTACTGTTTCGATTCCCAGCAGGGAAAATCGATTTTTCTGCTCTGCAAAGCGTCCCGACACAGTCGGGGGCCAACACAGCCTCCTACGTAATGGGCACCGGGGACTCTTTTCCCAGGAGGAGGCAGCGGGGCGTGAAACTGATCACTCACCTCCATCTAGTTACGAAATTAAGAATGGTTGGAGCTATACCTCTACTCCTCCCCGACCTGCCTTCATGGCGTGAAAAAGACAACTTTACCTTTACCTTACAAATGTCAGTTTGTAGGATGGTATAAACAGTGGCTTTAGAGGGAATATTTGCACACTCACCACAGCGCAGGGTTTAAATTTCACTATCAAGAGCATTAAAGCACCACAGAATACACGCTGCTGAATGTCGGTTCTGTCCTGTTTCTCTAATTTTATGTTAATATCGTAACTGCCTCTAATATATGCAATTGGTAGATTAATTGCAGTTACGTATTGCGCGTTTTATGTTGCATAAATATAAGATGCCTCTAGTACGTATATTCAGTGATATGAAGTACCATATTTTCTGTGTCTGGTTAATCTAAACAGGACTTTTTTCGGGAAATTTGTTGGGTTGTCCTTCGTTTGTATAGAAACCACATTTATATTCCAAGTTCCTTGGAACATTACCGCCAGATGGCAGCAAGAAACAGCATTGCAACGAATGCCTCAGTCAGTATTGCAGCGCTGATCATTGCCAAAAACATTGCTTGTGGTTCATCTATGGACACTGTATATTCCGTCACGCTGTCTGTGTGTCATTTGAAGGATGCCACGTTTATTATTACAGATGTATATTGTGCGTTTAGAGGGTCAAGTGACAAAAAAACTCATATGAATTATGAGGCTATATGAACAGAATAGCAATTTGTTAATAAAAAGAATTTCTAGACCAGTCCCTCGCTAACTCCACGACCCAACATCCTAGTTCACATTGACCTTGCAATTCTAACATTAGCACACGCATATTTACAATAGTTTAACCGAGCATGTTCTTGTGATTATTTTGGGGGGTTACGGCCCATCAGAAGGGTCTCGCGACTTAAGTTTTTGGTAGCGACCTTTGGGTGTGAGATTCTATTTTCTAGACTATTATCGTTACTCAGTTTACTTCCAGAACTTTCCGAGTACAAACTCAGTTTGTATATTCAGTGAAATATCAGAATTATCCTAACGACCTGGGATGTATAACTGTGGATCTATGGAGTCTGTGGCCAGGTTGGGAACTGTCACATTTTTCCTTTGACTCCTCGGCAGGTATTCCACTACCAGTACACAATTATTTTCCTTTCTCCTGTCAAACGTATTCTGAGACAATATATCTGTTCCATGTAATTGAATTACCTTTTTTAACATGATATTGTATACCTAACCTGAGTACCGGATTCGTGCAGCTGTGAAGCATCATAAACTTGGTACTGGTCTTCCCATGAAACGTGTAATACAGTAACAGTCTTGTTTTATTGAGGTCATGTACATGAAAAACTCAATAGTTGTGATATTTTGACTGCCTGTGCAGCGGTATCTTGCTTAAAAAACTGACCATGTTTTATAGATGTCTTTCACAAGCCATTCTGTGCCAGAAATACACATTCAAGCCCGATGGCTGCTGTTTTAACTTACTGTAACGTACCTTTGAACTGTTAATGGATCTTCCGAATTTAATACCCATTATTTTAGGCGTTTTAATTCAATTTTGAATTTAGGAGCCTCAGCTAGGTTAATGGAGCTAACGTAATGCCAGCTACTAATTATAATGTATTGCACTGGTGAAAATGTTATGTAAATAATTGCTTCTGTATTGTTTTTGTGTTAACGAGAACGGTAATTGTGTTTTCATTTTAAACAAGTGTTCTGTTGTATGTTTATATGTTATTGCATAAAAGTAAGTTTAAAATGTTCGCAGCGTATAACGCAAACAGTTTTATTACATTGACAATAAAGATAATTATATTGTCGCAACATTTTGTTAATTATATTTTAGTGCTTGTAGGTGCTTTGGAACCGGCGCTTACTCGTAGATTTTCATTAATGGCAGAAGACTTACTCTCCTCTCCAGATAGGTTTTCTTCTCTGTACGTTGTCAGCAGTTCTCTAATCTGACAGCCTGCTTTACACCTTACTAGATATATCTAGCGGTGACACACGTCACTTGCATCTCGATGCTAAACTGTTCAAGTGTCACGCAGATTTCCAGCAACCCTAATTCTGTGTAGTCGAACGCCGACAGAGAGAGAGAGAGAGAGAGAGAGAGAGAGAGAGAGAGCAATCAAATCCCTCACTCATTCCATATCCTACATATTAAATCGTCATGTTTATGTCCTTAATGTTAAAATACTGGGACATTATTTTATCTGACCAACCAACCAACTAACTAACTAACTAACTAACTAACTAACTAACTAACTAACTCACAAACTCCATGGAGCAGAGGCCTTCTTGAGAAGCTAACAGTTTCTCAGCTAGTCAAGAAATTCCCCGCCTTTTATGGAACCCGAAGGTTCATTACCGCATTCACAATAGCCCGCCACCTGTCCCTATCCTGAGCCAGCTCAATCCAGTTCATGCCCCCCCATCCCACTTCCCGAAGATCCGTCTTAATATTATCCTCCCATCTACGCCTGGGTCTCCCAAGTGGTCGCATTCCCTCGGGTCTCCCCACCAAAATC
This sequence comes from Coptotermes formosanus, assembly GCA_013340265.1. Taxonomy (NCBI): domain Eukaryota; kingdom Metazoa; phylum Arthropoda; class Insecta; order Blattodea; family Rhinotermitidae; genus Coptotermes; species Coptotermes formosanus. Next base: position 822,806 of record BLKM01000502.1, on the reverse strand, counting down.
GGGTATGCACCTCTCTCCTCCCCCATACGTGCCACATGCCCCGCCCATCTCATTCTTCTCGATTTGATTACCCGCATAATATTTGGTGATGAATACAGGTCATTAAGTTCCTCGTTATGTAGTCTTCTCCACTCCCCTGTCGCCTCGTCCCTCTTAGGCCAAAATATCCTCCTCAGCACCCTATTCTCGAACACCCTCAGTCTTTGTTCCTCCCTCAGTGTGAGAGACCAAGTTTCACATCCATACAGAACAACAGGTAAAATTATAGTTCTGTATACCTTAATATTTGTGTTTTTGGATAGCAACCTGGAAGACAAAAGATTCTGCACCGAATGATAGCAAGCATTCCCAGACTTCAATCTGCTCTTGATTTCTTCATGAATGGAGTTTCGATTCGTTCGGGTTGCTCCCAAATATTTGAATTCTTCCACCCTTTCAAAGGATTTATTATCTATATGTTGTGATTGTGTCCTGCATTCTGATTTCGAGACATGACCATGTACTTAGTTTTCTCAGCATTTACTTCTATACCAATCTCCTTACTAGCAATCACTAAATCTTTTGCATTTTTCTTTATACTATATATGCTTCCGCCCAATATATTAACATCATCAGCATAAACCAGAAGCTGATGTGTACCATTCAATTTCAAGCCCTCCTGTTTTGCCTGAACCCTCCTAATGGCATATTCTAAAGCAAAGTTGAAAAGCAATGGCGACAGAGCATCTCCTTGTTTCAAGCCATTCTTAATAGGAAACGTGTCAGACAGATGTTTGCCTACCCGAACCCTGCTATACGTTTCACTTAGGCACATTTTTATTAACCTTACTAGTTTCATGGGGACACCGAACTCAATGAGAATATTATACAAGACCTCCCTCTTAACTGAACCATAGGCTTTCTTGAAGTCTATAAATAGCTGATGCACTGCCTCATTGTATTCCCATTTTTTCTCAAGTATTTGACGAATGCTGAATATATGATCAGTATTTGACCTGTTACGTCGAAATCCACACTGATGATCCCCAGTAATTTCCTCTGCATATGGAGTTAACCTTGACAAAAGAATGTTGGATAAAATTTTGTATGTAGTCGACAAAAGTGATATGCCTCGATAGTCACTACAGTCTGTTTTATCACCCTTCTTATAAATAGGCACAATGACCGACTCCTTCCATTCCTCAGGCAATTCCTCCTTATTCCAAATAGAAATAATAAGTTTATGGATCTCAGACCGAATTATCCTATCCCCTGCTTTAATCAATTCTGCTGGAATCTGATCAATATTTTATCAGACAACTGGCATTATTACTTTGCTCAGACTGTGTTGCGTGACTGCACGCAGCATAGCGCTCGCTGTAGTTCCTATTTTCTGTAAGTTGGGATCCAAGTGTTATTAATTCAAATTATTGCATTTAATATTAGGTCTTAACTTGCCGTTTTTGAAGAAGGTGCTGGAAGTATTTTTCTTCGAATCGCATACACGCGTCACTTAAAGAAAACTTTGTTCGTTGAACTTAGGAGTTTTATCATTTAAGTGAGCCCGCATGAATTGGCTGGAGCCAGTTGCCAGATAAATTGATGCTTTAGTACCTTTGACAGTTTGTGTGTGTACATGTGTGCATGCCTTCACGCGTGCGTGTGTAGTAAGTTAAAAAAACCTTATAATTTTATTCTGAAGTTAATATCGCAGTATCGTTAAGTGTGGTAATGCTGTGTCGTTATTACTTTTCAGTTATTTTTAGAACATGCCATTAGGAAGGTCCCAGCAAAATGGGAGAGCGCTTGAAGTTGAGTGGGACGTAGCAGCTTCAGATCTACGCTGAAGATGTTAATTTACTGAGCAGAAACATACATTCTGGGCCTATGAAGGGAAAGCACACAAATTTTGTTCCTTGTTAGTAAGGAGGCTGGAACTGATGCAAATGCGGGGAAAGCAATTATATGTTAATGTTCCTTAAACAGAATGCAGAGCAATATCGTAACATAAAGACAGATAATAAATCCTTTGAAAATGTTGAAAATATAAAAAAATTGACGCTAAACCAATAAATAAAGTTTCCGTGCATGAATAAATTTGTAGCAGTATAAAATCGGGGAGTGACTGCTACATTTCGGCCGAGATTTTTATTCTCGTTTGTTATCTACACGCAAGAATAGCAGGAAAAATAAAAGGAATTCATAAAAGGCTTTTGTGGTGAAACCTGAATGAAGGAGACCACGTGCAAGACCTAGGCGTAGATAAGAAGATAATACTAAAATGGATTTTAAAGGACTAAGATGGGAGCTCATAAACTGGTTTGAGCTGGCGTAGGGCTGAAGCAAGTACGGGCTTGTGTGTTCACGGTTATGAACCTTCTTGTTATATAAAATGAGGGAAATTTCTTAAAGTGTGATAAAGCATTTATTACCTTCTCGAAAATGACTCTGTTTTGTGGAATTAGTTTGTTATTCGGTACCGTTCGGTGCACGTTCATGGTACGAGAAAATGTAACATTTGTGATTTTACAAATTACAAAATATGCCATAATTATAGTGTTTCGGCTCTACACATATTGAGAGCACAGTAAGCCCCGGTGACGTCACAAACTCCAGTGTAGATAACTTACGTGCTGAAGATCGATTCACTGTTATTAAATGGTAATCATTTTCGGAGAATTCCAATAGATGGCAGGACACACTGAAATGCTTTCCATTGTAATAAAATGTGTAGCTTATAATTCGCGTTTACTAGGTTCAGAAGTCTCGTCTACACATCTGTGACGGGCGTACAATTTAGTGAGAATGGAGTGACATGTTCATGCAACCGTGACAGAGCGCGATCTGCTAGTCCAGTTGTGGGTAAAGTGTGGTGTGGTGTGTTGTGTTGTGTAGTGTAGTGTTCTGTTGTGTTATGTGTGTGTTGAAGTGTACAGAGTCTTAACTGTGGTTGTGTGCGTCGAATTGTGAAGTAAAGCATGTTGTTGTCTGTAACGGTTTGAATATGCCAGCGTCAGTGCAGACAGTACAATTTTCTTAGCAACGGTCGGTCGCGTCGGACATTTTACCGTCTTCGCTAGCAGCTGAAGTGAATGCACAGGACACCTGTGTTCAGGTATGATATCAGAAGCAAACTTACCATCTTTCCACATACTTGATTCGTAAAATAGCTTTACAATATGGTAACTAGTTGCGTCAGTGAAAGTACAATGATTTGAGTCAGGGGACCAACCATAACCAAATGCAGTATTCACTTATAGTTTAAGGGAAAGAGGGGTTTAGTACCGTAGAATATGATTGAGTCCGAGAAGTAACTTCGCGAATTGAAGGACACGATTGCACAGTCGCCATAATGTAGTGTCGTTTCCGTGATTCATTTGCTTTTTATCCTGTACCCTCACAAGATATGGTACTTATCATTTGTAAGCCCAAAGTTTATATTAATGTGTAAATATTTCCGCTGCTTAATAAAACACTCAAGCACGAGGTTTAGAGGAGTGGAGGTATACCTCCAGTTCTTATTTACCATGGAGAGTAGGTTTAGATCAACGTTAGCTGTAAGGTGCACGTCGTGGTTACATTTCCCGGAGGAAGATGCCCTCTATCTTGCAGGCAGGAAACTTAAATTTGTTAAAATAATATTTAAGAAAACTGCGCCCTGTTTACATAGACCAGCGCGTTAATGCTCTTTAGAAAAACAGGAGACATTTATTCTGCGAATCACTCACAACACTGAATACGCGGTGGTGTTGATGGAGATGAAGATAGTAAGATCTTCCGAAACGTCGGTAATTATTTACCAGTCAACAGAGCTTAAGTCTACAAAAACTTCAGTCTCAACGTCTTTTAATATTAAATTATATGGAACATATTGTACACATCATTCTTTAAAACATGGATTTCTAAATACCGTGTCCTGGTACAAATTTGATTAGCGAGAGCCTGGCGGTGGGCCGTAAATTGTGAAAACAATCGACAGAGCTGGATGGCTGAAATAGTCCTAAGTACGCATGTAGAGAGCTAAGCTTTCTCGATACAAAGTATTCTAAATCTTAGCTAATTATTTCAAGTATTATTGTATGCGTTAAATCTTTGGCTTGCGCTAGGATGGTGATTAGGTGCTGGTGCTACATGGGTTGCAAAGCAAATGTGATTTATACGTTTGGGTCGTGCATAGAGTTTGAGAACCACTGCTTTGAAAGTGTGGAGCCCAATAAATAGGTCTACTATCCCTCAGGTTGTTGCGTATGAAATTAAGAAAGCAGTTGCTTTGTTATGCGACATACAGAAAGAATAAAATCTTGCTTCATACAAGTACAAAATGTATATTGCATAGTGCCAGGAGAGTTGACGTGTTTCGAGTTTGACATAGTCTTACGGGAACTGCAACAGCACTGACATATTACGAGAGTTAAATTGGCCACATGCACGCAGTCGAAGTGGGCCGGAAGGTAAACGTGAATGCTTCACGGTTTCTGCGCTATGTACATGGCCGCGTCATCCTGTCGTGCCGTGTCCGCCTTGAATGTGCGCAATAATACTATGCAAGTGCAATGAATAATATAGCATCATAGGACACAATCATCTATCCTGTATATATTTTCACAAGCGTTTCCGAAATGTTTCGCTCCTAAGGCCATCTCACGGAAATCGTATTTAATACAATCAATGGAAGAACATTCAAGGTTTTGACGTTAATAAAATTGCAGTCAAAATATATAGTACGGCCTATCAGAACGCCCATCAACACGAAGATTAGGTAATGTGTGTGTGTATATATATATATATACACACACACACACATATATATATATATATATTGTTTACTCAAAAATTCACTGTTATGCTCATAATGAAAATAAACCATTTTTAAACTCCTGCTATCTACCTAGCTATACTCCATGGAACAGAGTCCTACTGAGACGCTGATGTTTCCTCCTCAGCTACTTAAAAATTCCCACGCATGCATGGAACCCGGAGGCTCATTAGCGTGTTGAAAAATCCCGCCACCTCTCCGTAGCCCGAGCCAGATGAATTCGAGTCCAGCCCCTCAATCCCACTTCTTGCATATCCAGTTTAATATTGTTCTTCCATCTACGCCTAGATCTTCCAAGTGGTTGTTTTCCATCAGGTTTCCGAACCAAAACACTGTACACTGCTCCTCCCCCATACGTGTTATATGACCCGCCCATCTTATTCCTATTGTTTACATTCCTGCTATATGATTCTTTCGCGCTCATTTTGTGTATCACTTATTTCGATTTAGTGTTACCGTTGCTACAAAATCATTATTACCGTAATTTCTTTGTGCACAACATATACAGAATAGATATTTGTGTACTGCGGTTGCCTGTTATCAAATGCAGCTGCGCACCTACTCAGGTTACCATCGCACGCCTGTTGCCCCCTCTACCTTGCAGGTTATCCAACATAACTAAAGATTTCTTCGACGTGGTAAAAATACAATGCATTTAACCGTGTAAAGTCCAGTGGTATCGCGTTCTGTAACCCTAAGAAACTATTTTTCCGCATAACATGTGTATACTCTTTCGTTACAGTAATCAAACGCGAAACTAGAACGGGTGTCACATACAGCTTCCTTCGTAGTTCAGATCACGCGTAATTTTCCTGTACTTGTCAGGGGTTGATTCTCTCTGTCTTCCATTAATTAAAATTAATTACACCAGATCAATTAACCTATGACACCAGTGTTTCTTAAGTGTATCTTATACGTTTCGAAATAAAAAATGATTATTTCACTAAACATCAGTCGGACGGTCTTTGTAATGGAAAAAAATATTTGTTTTTTGTGGAATACAAACTAAGTGTATAAATAGTATTTAGATTAATTTCAATCTCCAGAGAATTATCATTTGTGTATAAAAATTCCTAAAAGACGCGTTTTTTATGGAAGGCCTAAATCATGCCCCCCACATATCCTGATCTTAATAGTAATATTTACATAAAAATCGTGTAAGTACTTTACTCTCCCTAAACCACCCAGGCACCATTACATTGCATTTTTAAAACAATTGCGTAATTTTGACGATAAATTCTGATATGCTGTATGTATTATTACGTTACTTGGTTTTTTCAACTACCTCTGTGTTTATTTATGTATTTATTTTTTCCTTTATTTATTTGTTCATTCATTTAGTTCTGCTTCAAAAAGACTAACCACAGGCTGAAAATAACGGTTTGGATTTTCGGCAGATGTAGGAATTCCTTTGCTTTCACCACCATTTCCAGATCGGGCTGGGGATAAGGCGGTTGAAGCGTGAACATAACTAGTCATCTCAATCTGTTGCTGAAGTTAATCTCACCAGTCCATAAGTTTTCGCAGCATGAATTGTACTCATTAAAAAATTTGCCCTGTTTATTTATTTATATTTGGACACTGTAATGTGATATTACTGAATTTTGTGTAATAACGAACAACCTAGCAACTTCGTTCAAGTGTATGGCTTGTGACTTGTATTTGAAGTTGCCCACTTCGAATCGCGTTGCTGGAGCCCTTACTATTTTGACTGGAATTTTCCTTGTTTTTCTCAATTTATTCACACAAATATTCGGACAGTAATTAAATTTAGTTCACAACAGCTTCATTTCGCATCCTTGCCAATTCATTACTCATTTATCGTCGTATCACTGGACGTTGCTTCCTTTGAACTACCCTCAACGCCGCCAAGTGACCATCCGTGTAAAGAAACTAACACTGAAACTCCCGTGCCTTGTGGACAGTGCACTGAGGGCGGGGAAGGAAGTCTGCAGGCAGCAACGTAGGGGTATTTTGCATTATCTTGCACGATGAGTCATGGAACAAACCTCCCATCGTGTCACAGTCTTGAAACAAGCGAACAACTTTACACACACCTGACAAGTTCAGACAACAGAGGATCGGTGACAGCAGCTGACTATCGCAGTCCGCCCGTGACGCCATGTTGTGTATCAGTTTGATCGCGGCATATTGAGTGATACTTGCGTTATATTATTGTCTGTGTTTGTTCGGTGTTCACTTAATGTTTTAAATTGCGTTGTTATACTAGGGGTGTGAACTTCAGCAAAATGCGGGGAGCAGAAACGTTATACAGCATACCGTCATCCAAAACAGTTCAATGCGAGGGTAAGCTAGTTATACATAACGTCATATTATGTAATCAAGAGAAGTATGTAGCAAGACAGAGTTCTCAAATGTAACCGACGTGTAATTTCGTAGATTGTTACCAACGTTGAGAAAAAGCATGGGACAAAGAGTCACTATCAGTAACTTTCCTTGTCTTGCTTCTTGTAAATTTGTGCGTTAATACAAAAAGGGGTAATTGTATTACCTAAGCGACTAGCAGCTTCAGGAGATTTAATACATTCGCAGAATGCATCATGTCCACCAAATTGTCTGATTTCAGTAAGCAGTGACTGAAATTTGTATGATATTTCCTTGTAATGTTTCTCATTCGGCCATGTACACTTGTAAGTAATAAGTCACACAGGAATGTGACTGTTATGTATTATAATAACCTCAATATCATTCAAGGCTCAAAGTACCAATTTTAGCGCAATTTCCAGGACTTTAGAGCTTCTTACAAGGAACTTATAAATAGGGACGTAGAGCCAAGCAGTTTCGCATCATTTTGTCTACAGTTGTTGTTATTTATATTCTGCCTTCACAGCAGGATTACATGCTTAAAAACCAGATGAAAGAGAGATCAAGACAAGACGTTAAGATTTAGAGTTCCTAAGCTGATTAATATTTCGTAAAATCGTTTTGTTAGATTTTTGGTGACTTTTCTTAGGCATTTCTTTCTTCTGAGATATGTAGATCTTGAAACAGGTTACAATTTTTCTCATGCTTATCAACACTTATTTTGTCCTTGTTACTTATTTGGGTTCAGAATGTCTTCCACAAATTTAAGGTAGTCTGCAATTATTCTAGTAAATGTCACTTTATAAAAGAACATCCGGGCAATTTTTTCTAGCAGAGCAATAGGATGAAACTTCTGTATTCATCACAGTCATCATTACCGTGACCAGTACGACGACCATCACCACCACCTCCACCACCACCACCACCACCACCACCACCACCACCACCTCCACCACCACCACCACCACCACCACCACCACCACCACCACCACCACCACGAGCACTATTAGCACCATCTCCTCAAGAAAGCCAATAGCAACTTTCAGCGAATTAGGCTAGCTCGGTATAATTCTATAGCTTTGCCGAGTTTTCCAATTATATTTATTTCGGGTGATGACAACGGGTTTAGTTCAGAATTTTGTTACAAAAGTCGTGTTTGCACCCAAAATGGACCGCGGTGAAAGCAGTGTAGTAACGTTTATAAAACATTCGTTTTCTTTTTAGTTCAGGGTACAGATCCGAATCAGTTGCTGCTTTGTGTGATTAGTGTGTCCCGTAATCTCTTGGTTTAGTGATTGTTCTTTGTGTGATTAATGACATTCCGGCCACAGGCGTCTTCAGTGGGTTTGAATGGTAAGTAATTTCGGTTACAGTACTTAATGTTATTTATTTAATTATAAGACTTTAAATTACAGAGGTACGCCGCGTCGTCATTGTACCAGAAACAGATTAAGCGTTAGCGATATGGAACCAAGGACTCATCGTTGTGCGACAGTTTAATGACGTTCGACAGGAGTTTCTTGTTGGAAGGTGCAGTTTTAGTGTCACCTCTGCTCCGCACAGATGTCACTAGTTGCAGTACGACGCCCGTAGCCACACCTGGTGGCTGAACGTGTAATGTATTAAACAGAATTTGTCGGACGGATCTGAAAATGTGACTCCTCGTCTGGACTTCACACTGATGGAAATACGGATTAAAAATATTTTGTTGCTCGGTTTCACTTATTTAACAACAAATTCATATCGTAATGTAAACTTGTGAATAAACGTAATGGGGCAACGCGTTTGTAAGTTACGCAAGGCGAAGTAACATATTTTTCATCGCATTTTGTTATGTTAATCACAGCCCGACAGACGTTTCTGTCACGCTTGTTTAAGAGTCATGATGTAGACTTTACATATATTCTAGATTGAAGTGGAACTCATAGTTAACATTTAAAAATCTGCGCTTAATTTATGAAATGCAATGTAATATTTACATATGTAGGCTTATTAATAACATATATTATGCTATGCATTGCGAATCCCAGGTACGATTCCCATTGTGCCGAACTACAGAAAAGGCGCATATAATTCATATATACGGCTGTCGTCGTTTTATATGAATGTAGGAAACTATGTAGGACGGTTGTAAGGCATACTGTGATACTTCAACTTCAGTTTAGTTCCTTTAGTGAGACTAGTGTGTGGTGTCACGAAGCGTAAGTTATAGAAAATGTAGGCCTTCAGGCGAGGTTCTATAGGCATTGAACATGAAAGTGGCAGCTTCTATACTTAGCTTCGAAAGACTGTAACATGATTTTGTCATTTCCAAAGATAACAGCATGGAAACTTCGCTGTACGATACAAGCATGTAAGAAATTGTACTTAAAACTTCAGCTAAGTAGTAAAAACGCAGCTTTGACAGAATCGCTGCTCGTTTATTAAATTCTAAACTTCGATAAAATGAGCCCCATACATATAGGTGATGCAGTAAAGGAGGGGTTCATTTGCTACCATTTGTATTTTATTCATGAAGTTTTCGTTTCGCAGCAGACTGGGGAGGAAATATTTTGTGTTAGAACACTCGTGATAGAGGAAGCCGAAATAAGCGAAACCACATCTTTAGTGCATGTGGTGATACATTGGTCTACAGCTTAAAAAAAGAACAAATTTTTAAAGCTGTTCTGACTGCATTTTTCAACAATTTAAATTTGGACGGATATTTAAGACGACTTGGGCTACGTGGTTAGTAATTTACATGGGTTAGTTTTATTAAAATAGAGACCATTATTATGTTCCCACTTTTTGTGGTGTATTGTTTACAAGTCATATTAAAATTTTCCAATCCGCTGTCGATGTACAAGCGATATGAAGAGTGTAAATGTCACTGTGCTTGGAATAATGGTGTGTTAGCCATTTATTTTGATAAAATACGTCGCAGTTTTCTGTTGTATTTATATATAGCTAAATTAGTTCTGTCTGTTTTAAGGATTGTAATTAAGAATTGGCCGTTCCTTGGAGACCATATGTTCTGTATTCATTCGATTGTTTTATATCCAAAATTGTATCGTACCCCGACACAGCGTCATCAACAACACTCTGTTAATCTTTTGAGTAAAATATTGCTGGGATTTATCAAGACCATCCTCATTGTGGGGTTCTGAAATACCCCACAGACCGCGTTACTTTTGAATATTATGACGTGTGCAAAAAGTGTTGTGTTTTTTTTAAGTTGTAGCAGTGGGTGAAACCGAGTACAATGATACAGCCGCCTCTATTATGGCTCTTGTTCCTGGTGACAAAAATATGGATAACTGAGAGATTGATAGTTGATAGGAATAAACATAAACCCCGGTCAGTACTTGCTTTGATGCCACTTTTTGAACCAAAAATTCCACATGAATTACTTTTGTATCGAACTTGAGCCAGTAGTCTGCGATTCTGAGCTATAATATAGCCTCAAGGTGCCCCAAGACGGTGAGTAATGCTGTGCAGTATTTAATATTGCACAGTGTTATTGACAGTATAGTTTCAGTACTGAAGGGTTGCACAATATATAGGCCTACGGTGTCAATCAAATAAAGTTTTATTTTTATTGACAGCCTCTCAAATGTTGAGTAGTCTGTGAACAACAATGGACAGTACCCATTCAGTTACTTTCTGTGTACCGCGCAGTAACATGTCCAAAACGAAAATTTCATGTCTTCAGAAGTATTGCCAGTGGTCAAATAGCATACTGTAATACACAAACGCTGACTGAAAGTGACTGCTTCTCAGATAATTAGTATTTTTGAACGACTGTAGGGGGCAACAGTCTTCAGTAGCTCATCAGCTTGTTGACCATGTAACTGTGAAAACTTTTTTTTTGTCGTTTCGCGCATTTAACCTTGTGTCTATAATAATATTTGTCGTGTGCGTATTGTGGCCATTTGTAGAGCACGATTAATATGACATGGCACATGGCGACGCGTGGGAGGTGTAGCGATGGGGCTACAGGAGAATTGAGTGGGTATCCAGCATGCCTCGCAAGACTGCAGAGCGTAGACTCTCCAGCACAGTACAAATGTTACCAGCTGGCTCGCACATTTTGGCTGCCAGTAGTCGACTGAAGTGTCGCCCCCGCCGAGTCATACTGACTCGTCCGTTTCACCGAAATGCGTAATCTGGTTTCTGCGCGTGTGCCGTTTGATCCTAACTCCACTAATCGTATACCGTTCTTTGGTCAAACGCCGTTGACCAATGAATGTTCGCGTAATTAGGGAAAAGCGTCTTTTAGCTTCGCCTGTCCGTCCGCATGAATCAACGCGGCTCCCAGAGGACCGATTTTCGTGAAATTTAATATTGGGCGGTTGTAAAAAAAATCTGTCAATCAACTCCTAATTTAGGTACAATCGGACAACAAAGTCGGGCACTTTGCATGAAGACCCAAGTACCGTATTATTGTTGAGAGTAGTACGAAATACTCGTGTTTTGTAGCTGGACAGCAGTGCAAAGGGAACTAATTTTTGCGTTTCCATGGTAACACGTAGCGGTTTTGTATTTTTGACAAGTACATGTAGGTCAACAAAAATACAAAATGGAAAGCATTGTTGCGTTTCCATGGCTTATTCTTGGAATACAGGCCAATGTGTATGGGATAACCAAACAAATCTTCCTCACCAATTTTTTCTGCAAGAAAAATATAAAAACGTTTCTATTATATTTCCGTTATTTTTGTGGTTCTTGGGGAGTGCTTACGTTCGATATTTTGCTAACGGTTAAATTTTAGACCTTTTTTTTTCATTCTGGCAGTTTAGCTTGCGTCATTAGCTGTAACATTCTAACAGGACTTACGTAACACGTTCAAGTAAATTTCAGGCAAGAGTTTAAATTCATTTTAATATGCAGTTGACATTTGTTGCTTGCATCATAATGTGCAGTGTTCCAGGTCTTATGCAAAAAGGTTGCTTAGTGGAATTTCTATTAATATGTGCCAATGGTGTTTGATATTGATAATAAACACGTTTCAGTATAATTTTTTCTACTTAATGGCATTATTGTAATGAATTAGGCAGTCGTAATAAGCCAATAAATGCCCGATGAAAGATTAATAAGTTTCTTTTAGAAAAATTTTCCCTCGAAAATATCATTTCGAAGATGCGCTTTTTTCCGGCGCAGTCGGGCGTGAAGACCCCGGTTCTTCCGTCGGTGCTGTGAATTCATTTTTGCTTTTCTGTGGAAACAGGGTTATGTGAAGGCGCCGAATTTCTTCCCTCTGCGGACAGTTCCTGTCTGTTATTTTTTAAACTCTGGGCTAAAGCAGTGGCCACAATAGCAGGATTAGTATCACTCACCGTATTTACTCGACCTGATCCACGAGTAAGACGAAATACTGCACAGTAATGTTGAATATAGGTAATGGCTAAGAAGAATTATGTGAGGGTTTTAACACAAAAATCAACACAATTTCTTGGCAAAATTATTGTGTCTTTAATATATAACATAGGAAATTATAAACTCTTCATATGAAGTGTGTTGGGTTTTTGCATCATATCTTGAACCACCAATGAATTTCAGTGCCTCTCTTAAAGCAACATTGTTAACATTATCACAGTTCTAGCTAAACAAAATTAATATTATTAGAGTAATTATAAAATACTAATAAACTTAGATTTCCTTATGGTTAATCAAATATAAGATTTCTGATTATGGTGTTCTGTTGCACACATTATTAATGTTCCATTTCTTCAACAATATACTGTATTTTGAATTCATATTTGTAGGTCCAAATTTGCACTCAGCTGTTTACGTACAGGTTGATTCATGGTTTAATATCTCTACTTCAGTATCTTTCTCCTGCTTACATTTCCAATCGGAAGTGTCTTAAAAACAAAGGCTCAATTCCTAATGGTTACGGAGCCGTGAATGGTCGCATCAGTTTATGTTGGCAAGCGCATGAGTGAATTGACAAACATCTTAGGAGTACCACCGTTGGTAAAACCATTATATTTGTACCCGCAACATGACGCAGCGTCTTCGCGTTAGAACTGTGCAGTAAAAGCATAACACTTTCATTAATTTCTGGTCGATGGTTCGAGTGCTGTGTTCCACATCATTGGCCATACGTACGTGTATATCCAGACCTAAACCTCTTAAGACTTGTGTCCTTGGGGGAAGGTGAAAAATGCTTTGCTCCAGCAAGGAGTGAAATTCGAGATGCATTACTTTGTGGCAATCTTACTGAACAGATGTGAACTACACCCTTCATTCATAGATGTGACAGAATGATTAATGGGGCTGTTGGTGCTAAATTTTGAATATACATTGTAATTCAACAGTACAATTTTGTGGAAGTAGTGCATTGCATATTCATCTGTTTTAACGTTCACATAACGAAAAATTCATAACTCTTGGCAATCGGATCTGTATATGACATTTATAAGCAAGAATGACATCGGCAATAAGATTCTGAAGTTAAGGCATGAAGTCATGAATCATCCTGTATAATCATTTCGTCCCTTCAAGTACCAGTGAATAGAGAGGCAGCTTGGTTCTTAGAAAATTGCACAAATTGTTTAAATAAACAAATAACCCATGTTCATACTATGGAGAAGTAAATCTGAGAACATGGGTGACAGCAAGGACATATGTTTATCCAGAAAAGAACTCAGTATTGTTGAAAGTATTTTATCTGAAATATCAGGGGAGAGAATTTAATATATGTAGGAAATTATAAAGGTGCAAAATAGAGTTGCAAGTATTTAATGTCTACAGTTATTAGTTGCGCAGTTAAAGTAAAATATTGTCATTGACCGAGAAGGGACCGACATTTGAAGGCACGGTTTTAAGCAGCAAACGTGTAAGTACTTGGATTCAGAACTTACAAAACAAACTGTACAGGAGAGAGTGTGTTGTGTGCTTGAGTAGATGTGAACTTAAGAGGTATTTAAATAATCGTATTATTTTATTAAATAATATTTTGCCCTAATTGAAATTGTAACTTCTCTTTAACTGCCCTTTGTCAAAATATTCTCATATTACGTAGATCTTGTTCGAATCGCGTCTTTTCTATTCCAGTTCCCTTACGTAAATAACTGGCCGTATTGGAGCGGAATAAGAAATCACATAATCTTTGTCAGTCATTTAACTTCTTATGTTATGTTATCGCAAGCACAATATTTTTCACGTGTACATTTTTTACTGTAATAGGCTCCACTGAATTTGAGGCGTGGACAAATGTAGAACGGAAAGTAAAGTTTCATACGCGTGAGTCAGTCATGCAACCGATATGCTGAACAGTTTATAACAGTAAATTCAGGACCCGGTATTATGGAATGTTTTCGATTCACGAATTCTCCTAATAGTACAGTTCTGTTGTATTTCATCTTTTAATTTGCCTTGTGAGTTTTTCGGTTTTCTTTATTAACAATTATTTGTACATTAAATATTATTTAAAACTGTCTGACAGGAGAAGCTGTTAGACAAATCTCTCTTCGGTGTGCCCGAAATATTTAATTGCGTGAAATAACAATACAGATAATGTCCACGCCCGTTGACATTGATCAAGGCGTGCGAAGAAGAGGTTTTCGTGCCAAATACCATAAAATTAACGATATTTACAAATCAGTCCGTAATTTTAAGTATTTGACACCCCTGATTGGTGATATGAAATCTAATATAAGAAAAGTCTCTGTGGGCAGCAATTAATATTGCGTTTAAAGACATCACTTCCGAGGCTTGATTCAATTACAAATTACAGCGTTATTTCTGTGAATTTATATTCGTAGCCATTGCTACGAATACATTTATACTCGCAAGTTTCAAAATTTTTATCATACGCAGTGTTTTAATCTCGCTGATTGGGAATTGACTGTCTTATTGCAGTCCACATTCTTAATAAATGGTAGAAAGAAAAAATATATATACACACAAACACACACATACTTTTGTGAATTACACGTTTCTTAGCTTTTGCTAATTTCATACTTATCCTTTAGATAAGAGGGAATCAGAAAATGTGGATCTACTCTTTGTAGAGTTCATAAGACTGTAACACATGTATACTGACAACAGCTTTTAAATAAGTGACCTGAAACCTCTCCTTCGCATGTTCAAGTTTATAATCATATGCTCGAGGCAGAGTACAGTGACGCTCACACCAGTCATACTTCAGAGATTTAGAGCACAGTTGTAGACACGCTTATGTTCTACCAGTAGTACAATTATATACAATACATTCATTATGCCGACTGACATTTTTACATATTATTAAGTGTGTTCACAATATACAGCAGTGTTGTACGGATTGCAGGCAGAAAACATCAAATTCTATTCGGGACGTGCCTGCGACTCAAGGGTTAGGTCCAGTTACACACACACACACAGTAACTTACTGAACACAGACTAAATTCTTACTTCTGTTATAGTCTTTTGAATTCTTCATGTTACTCACATCGATTTCGGCTAAACTGTAACATTATGTAACTTCAGAACCTAAAGGTATTGTGTTGCTGAATTTCTTTACAGGGCACGGACGTCAAAACTAAAAACTTAGGAAAGTTAGTGATCACCTTCACATAGTCTGTGATTCCCATGGAAGGGAAATATCCGTAACGTGAAAGATTTTGTTAGAAATTTCAGATGTGACTGAATAAATTGATGGATAATGTGTCTGGTGTAGTCTTTCTCGAAATTTCTGAAATTACTGTGAGTTGCAAAGTAGTGAAATTACAGTTCGGCGATAACTACAGGTACTGCTTCCTGTAACATTACTGTTCTGTGCCTTTTACACAGAAAATTTGTTTATGTGTTTCATATGATTCTTCAAACAAACAGCGACAATTTCCACGAACATTATTATTAGCTCTTTAAATGGAGAATAAGTTTGTTCTTTGTGAAGTACAAACTGAAGTTTAGTGTATAATCAAGATGAATTTCAGTCTTCAAAGTGTTCAACACAAACACAGCCTTGTTTTTCAAATAATTTCTTGATCCCAAAAGATGACAAGCAAGCCTTCTAATAATGTACATGTAATTAGGACAGGATAAAAGTGAATACAGAAACTGATTTAAGTCCCTTAATTGTCTGCAAAATTTTATCACAGACAAAATATTAGAGTAAATTACTTACATGCGTATCAGAAGTCATGACATCATATTATGTAATAAATCCTTTCCTGCGAAATGCAACTTTCACTGGATTTTATCGGAATATTTTTTGTGTAGGAATAATAGAAACTAAGATGGGCCGCACTTATAAATAAATCCTTGCCTTTTCACATGGTCCATAATCCGTGCATTAATTGCATATATATAAGATAATAGTGATGCCGATAAAATTCACACTAATTAATTAGTTTTTATATAAAATAAATTTCATATTTCGGCCACTCATGTGGCCATCTTCAGGGAGGTAATACAAAGGATGGAAGATTAAAAGATGATGCAGTTATTGAAGTGACAGAACCAATCCATAAGTGTGCTTTTTTATTATGTGTAAAGCATTATGAGGAGAATTAGAATAAAGCAGTTGTTTTATTTTCTCATATGCTAAATGTTGAAAGGTATTCCTTACGTTGACATCGAGACAGGTGATGGCAGTTTCCATGTCAGTGGCAATGTCACGTGGAATTGAACATGTAGGTTTCTCGAAGCTTTATTGGAATCCAAGTTGCAATGTATCCATTTCTTCTCGAGAGACGTGTACATTCGTTAAATTCCGTACTGTTAATGTGGAAGCTGAAATTAGATGGTGCATGCCATTGATCCCTGTTGTGTGTATGATAATGCGTTGTATTCGTCTATGTAGATGATCATAGATTATATAATTTCTTATTCAGCTTTTGATATTATTTATCACTCATAACAACATGTTGTGTAGTGTATTTAAACTATGATTATTATCGTTGTCATTTTATATCTTGGATTGGTTCTCTTACGTAAATAATTGTATCATATTTTAATTTTTTTCCTTTGTATCACCTTCCTGCAGCTGGCCACATGCGTGGCCGAAATATATACGAGATTATTTTATATCAACTCTTTCACTCGTGTGCATTTTGTTGGTATTACTGTTATATTATAGAAATCTTTACCTCATTTCATCAAGAGGACTATGTTGCTGTCCTGCCGAAGGACTTTACTCTTCTGTGCCACACAAACATAAATTGTCAGCTGTTTGTTTTAGATCGACGCTGTAGGCCTAACGGGTAGGTATTTAAATTACTTAGGGTTCACGTGCACATTCCTTTTAACATTGCAAAACATTTACATTGACATACGTATTGTTCGAGTTAAGAAATTAACACAAGTGTTAGGCGCATAGAATTCTGTATTCCACTGCACAGGAAACTGCGTTTACTGAATCTGCTACCACGGTTTAGATAACCTAACTTTTAAAGTACACATTTTAAAATTCCCTTCCTCTTTCTTGCTACGACGTTGAACGTTGCCACTTTATGTACATTCGGCATAGAGCAAGGAATTTGTATGTTCACGGTTCATTAGTAATAACTTGCAATTTTTGTGATAAAGAAAACATTTTCTTTTCTCACTTTGCTGTGCAATGTTATTCCACGTTAATACAGAAGAGGCCTTTGCAGACTTGTATTTTGCCTTGTGGAAAAGTTTTCTCCATAAATATATGCTAATCATTACAAAGGTGTTTCTTAGCGTTAACATGGTCCCACACGATTGTCGTTAATAGAAACATAAACATGAGTCCCTGTAATTCACATTTGTAAGATGATGTCTTGTTAATGCCTGGTTAACCCAAACAGTTGTGGGTGCGGAATTTCTGTAGCTTATTTACCCTGTATACATCGACGTTACTCCAATAGGAAAGACCGTTATGTAAAAGGAAACAGGTTTTCAGTCATCTGCATCTGACTTCTCAAGTAGATGTGTTTTACTTGATCCAGAATTTACAGCTGTGGAACTTAACAGTAACAGTGACGTGTCTTCGTTTGACAGCTGGTATTTGGATTCATCAGGCAGGCCTACGGTGTGTCCAACATTTTGCCCTTCAGAGTCTTGCGTCGAGTTCAGGTTACCTCCAAAACTCTTCCCTGTTACATTACATTCTGTTGTGTTATTTTTTCCAGAATTGTTGGAAAAGTCTTCATGTATTTCCAGATTAATCTTGAAGTCTTCATTTATTCCCGGGTTAGAATCAGGGTTACTCTTGTTTTCTTCTTCAGCGTTAAAAGTTGCTTTCGGATTCGAGGGCGATGATCCATTTTTACCAATGAGGTAATATGTCATAAGCTGCCCTTTTCCCTTCACTGAGACCAACCCACGCTGTTCGAAAACGTATCCGAAATGCTTAAGAATTTCTGTAGTTTCGTCGGTTACCTGGAAACAAAAACACATATTTACTTTACTCACTGCTCAGTACCATTCTTTAATAAATATTTTTATTTTTCACATACTTTAATTGGGGTATGCCAAAGGCCGGAAGGTCGCGGGTTCGATTCCCGGTTGGTTATTGGGATTTTATTTGTTGACTTAATCGTTCCTGCCGCACTATGGCCCTGGGGTCGACTCAGCTTCTAACATAAATGAGTACCAGGGATATATCCTGAGGGTAAAGGCGGCCGGTGCATTGGGCTGACAACATTGCCACCTTCATGTGTCGATTGTCTGGAAATTCTGGGAGGCCCAATCTCCGGGAGCCCTACGGGTCTGTCCAGGCCTCTATAGGGATAGCTTTATTTTTTACATGGTTTAATTCTTGGTGACAGTTCAAGTAAAACGAGAAATTCGCAAAGTGTAGTTTCAAACGGGTGTTTGATTTGAGTACAGTGACGAAGTAGCCGTGTTCGCCTTAATATAAATAAAATGCATTTTGTGCTGTGTTCACCGCCATGACAGTAACATTTAAATTGGTATTTTTGAACAAACGACAAGATTTTTAGAATTTCTCTGCCGCTTGTGTGCATATTAACCTGATATTAAAACAGGTTAGTGAAATATATTGCTTTAGGATATGCCATTAGGAGGGTTCAGGGAAACCAGGAGGGCTTGAAATTGAATAGTACACATCAGCTTCTGGTTTATGCTGATGATGTTAATATATTGGGCGGAAGCATATATAGTATGAAGAAAAACGCAGAAAATTTAGTGATTGCTAGTAAGGAGACTGGTCTAGAAGTAAATGCTGAGAAAACTAAGTACATGGTCATGTCTCGAAATCAGAATGCAGGACACAGTCACAACATGAAGATGGATAATAAATCCTTTGAAAGGGTGGAAGAATTCAAATATTTGGGAGCAACCCTAACGAATCGAAACTCCATTCATGAAGAAATCAAGAGCAGATTGAAGTCTGGGAACGCTTGCTATCATTCGGTGCAGAATCTTTTGTCTTCCAGGTTGCTATCCAAAAACACAAAGATTAGGGTATACAGACCTATAATTTTATCTGTTGTTCTGTATGGATGTGAAACTTGGTCTCTCACACTGAGGGAGGAACAAAGACTGAGGGTGTTCGAGAATAGGGTGCTGAGGAGGATATTTTGGCCTAAGAGGGACGAGGCGACAGGGGAGTGGAGAAGACTACATAACGAGGAACTTAATGACCTGTATTCATCACCAAATATTATGCGGGTAATCAAATCGAGAAGAATGAGATAGGCGGGGCATGTGGCACGTATGGGGGAGGAGAGAGGTGCATACCCGATTTTGGTGGGGAGACCCGAGGGAATGCGACCACTTGGGAGACCCAGGCGTAGATGGGAGGATAATATTAAGACGGCTCTTCGGGAAGTGGGATGGGGGGCATGAACTGGATTGAGCTGGCTGAGGATAGGGACAAGTGGCGGGCTCTTGCGAATGCGGTAATGAACCTCCGGGTTCCTTAAAAGGCGGGGATTTCTTGACTAGCTGAGAAACTCTTAACTTCTCAAGAAGGCGTCTGCTCCGTGGAGTTAGTTAGTTAGTGAAACGTAAGTTTTCATTTCTCAGGGAGTAATATTACTTCGCGTGTTTTAATCTTTTTGGGCTTCTTTGGTCTCAGAAAGCCTCGTTTATTTTTTTCGTATAAGTACGGGTTACAGTAAACTATACTTTAAGCGCAGTGCAAGTGTTTTTGGTGAAGGTATGTTACAATACACTTTATTATTATTTTGGATATCGTAAGTCGACGTGTTTTCCCAAACTTGCGACTGTGCCCTTTGCCCTTATCAGGTGTAAAAGAAGGAAATTTAATATTCACTTAGGGCTGTTTGAAAGATATACTTCTGTTTCCGGAACGTTGTGTTTCAGAAAATCAAGCTATAGAGAGTAACTAAAATAGGTTTCATGTTTACTGTACGTTGATTGTCCGTATGAATGTCACCATCCGTGTGTGTGTGGAGGTGTGTTCTGCTAGGTGTTGGTGTGTTCTGCTAGGTGTTCAGTGCCGTAAGCACTGTCGGAAGGGCGACAGAACATTATAACTTTGTGTACCTGTATGCAGCCCGCTTTCCCCGTGCTCTCCATGCGTGATGCTACGTTGACAGAATTCCCCCAGATGTCGTAATGTGGTTTCCGGGCCCCAATTACTCCAGCCGTGATCGGGCCGTGGTTTATTCCTGGAACAGAGTTAATTAGCTATACCATGCAGCCAACATATTATATAGACTACTATTTCTAGTATAAACCCTGTCGTCATTTCAACGAGAAGTCTTTGTGTTTGTGGTAACGTGCACGTATTTCACTGTTATCCACCCGTATACGTTGTTGCCCTGTAATGACACTACGAAGTCACTGTTTCAATACCGTTTATTTCTGCCATGTTGTGTTCCTGCTTACGTCTGATAACATGTCACAATGGCAAACTCTTATCTGTATTATATGTTATATGGTTTTTCATATTCATTTCGACAAAGTATTTCTAAAACGCGACTCGCTACGCGCTAGACGGTACGGGAATCTAATCCCGGTTGGGGAGAACAAATTCAAGGCGCATATCTCTGCGGTTAAACTCATGGCTAGCGTCTTCTGGAAAGTGATGGAAAACTGCTAGTGAAATTCTTTAAGAGAGGTGCCACGATATATTCAGAGCGATATGTGCCCACGTTAAAGAAGTTAAAACGGATTCTAAGCGTTCGGCCGAACAAGAAGAAGGATTGAGTCCTCATCCTCCGTACGCTCCCGATTTAGCGCCCTCCGACTTCCATTTTTTGGTCCCCTGAAGGAGGCACTGTAAGGACGCTATTTTACGGACGACGACGAGCTAAAACAGCGTGCGTGAAGAGCTGCGAAGTTTCAGCAAAGTTTTACGCGACCGGCGTAGAGCGTCTCACGCAAAAGAGGAAAGAGTGTGTTGAAAGTGAAGGAGACTTTATGGAAGAATAATGTAAACTTTGTAAAGGGTGTGCCCATGGTGCTTGTAAATGTCATTATAATTGTAATTATAGTTTCTAAGAACAAAAATAGGAGGCAGTACTTTCGTACCGCGCCCCGTAGGATCGGAATCAGATCGAATAGCCGAAATCGTTAACCACGCGCAGTTTCAGTCTCAGAAAGTGTCGTCCGCTACCCACTGATTGGGATGAACAAAATATCTCAACTGCTGGGAAATTTAAGCGTCCAATATTACATTTATAAGTGAGTGTACAAGCCTGCTGGTGGACGGCGACCCGGGCAGTCTAGGCATACAGATTTACGTAGTTAGCACTTATGTTATATGTTCTAGTGGTGCCCGTAGTTAGCATGGAAACCCGAATAATGTGTGTGTATGTATATTGTACTTTAGTTGTGGTGCCCGACGACCCGTGCAGGCAAAGCACACACTTTTAGGAAGTTACGATGGAAACCCAAATTAATTGGTTTGCCCGGCGTCCCGGGTAGACAGCAGCGAACAGGGGGTCTTATAAGCCAAGTATCACTGAAGTGTAACATCATTTATAGTATCTGTTGGAAGATGAATTTTACGCCATCTCGAGTGTTTGCCAGCTGCTCATCATTCCGAGCATTTTCTGTACGAGATGCACCCATGGACATAAATACAAACATACTGTTATAGGCGTCTCCTAGCATCTGATGCGGACTGTGAAACTCGGAACTTGAATGTGTAACATGTGAATGTTGCGTTAAGTCCCTTGCCACCTGGTGCAGGTCCTTCAAACGTTTAGTGTCTGACATTTCGAATTCGCGCGACAGACACGCTGACAACATTGACGTGTAAATAATATTTTTACATAGTCGTGTTAGCGTGGAGATGTATCTTTAGGCATCTTTGGGAAGTATTGTGCAAAACTGAGGCTCCGAGGTTAAACTTAGAACTTAGTATCGATCATGATCCCTTCTCACCCATCTTAAGCACGAAGTGGTTAAAACTTTGCTCGTTGATTCCTTGGAGAGCCTTCTTCAGCTCCAGGGCGAATTCAACCAGCAGTGCGAGGTGAGACCATCGTACTTCTATGGGATCATCCAGCTGAAACAGGAAGCAGGATACGTGAATACAAGACACACTACGTATCGATGTTTCAGTCTTCTCCTACATTTTTAGGGGAGAAAGAACAACTTCTATGGAGTACAACTGGGCAGCATTAGTGCTGTGCATGATTAAGGTCTCGCAGCAATGTTGATGAAGATTAAAGTCTTATGGGATGTTAGCATGTTAATTGGCTAATAGTTATTAATGTTCTGGAGAAGCTTGCTGACTGTATCTTTAGCGACTGTCCTGAGCATGGAGGCAGCAAGTTCTTCCGAAAGTCTTCAGCAACTATTTACCGGTGAAAACGCCATCGTATCACGGAAGGCATAAATATGTAACATGCATTTGTGTTCATATTACGTGAAGTGACCTAATGAACTGCAGTTTTAGACCTAATACCTAGTCTGATTTCGTACAAGGATTCTAATAATTTAAACTGTAAAAGGTCAGCCGTTTGGGAAGTCTGTGATTGGTAAAATGTATACCATAAAACAAGTCAGGAAGTGTACGCATGTCATAACGTTTATGACCTCTTCTTCCTCTTAAGTTTAATTATCTCGAAAGAAACGAAGTTAAATTTGAATAAAACAACATTTTTAAGGAGAATTCTCAATTATATATAGGTATATATATGTATATACATAATCACTTATAAATTCAGGTAGGAGGAACTATTATCGAAGCCCGTAAAAGCGGTTAGGCAGGTATTCGTCGCCTGTCATTGCTGAGGCCCGATTCGATGCCAGACCATTCCATATGTGATTTTCGGTGGAAAAATTGCAAAGGGGCAGTTTTTATCTGAGGATTTTGGATCTTCTCTGTTAGTTTTATACCACCAATCTTCCATAGTCATTAATTAATTAATTAATTAATTCATTCATTCATTCATTCATTTATTACCGATTATATAAATCTGTATAACCGTAGCAATTCAAATGTCAAAAAACGGAGTTAAAATTTGTTGTCGCCAGTAAGATATTAAAGTAACCTTCGCGTGCATTCTGATCGCCATTGTTGATGGCTGGATAAATAAATTCGGAGAGGAAACGTAAGCACAGCCTGAAAATTTACGGGAGTGTTCACGCAGTTTTTTAATTACCTGGAATACAGTACGGTAAATGTAAAAGGTAAATTTTTCCCTGTGCACACCATGAAGGCGTATGAGGGGTGGAGTTATAGCTCCACTTATTCTGAATCTCGGCAATGTACGTGAGTGGGGTTTTGTCTGTCAGACTTAAAGATAAAATATGTTGGCATAAAATATTTACCCGCTTTTTCCATACAAATTTTATTCGAAATGCTTTTCACGTCAGTAAATGTCCAGGGAGTTGCGATAGAAATTGGCATAGAAACATACATAAAATATCCGTAATTGTGGTGTCCGATTTTAACCAAAATTAGAACGTGTCGACAAGTTAGTAAAACCACAATATCAAATTTTATGAGAATCCGTTCAGCGGTTGAGTTACTTCAATCATACAGAAGGATGGACGAGCGATTTCAGTAGGCACTTCGCACGGATCGGTTGCCAGAATGGCATAGTTGGTAGCCTGTAGAGACTGGGGTACAGGCTGGAGGGTCCTGGTTTGGAATGCCGGCAGGCGTAAGAGATTTTTCTGTTCTCCAGAAGGTTCAGACCGGATCTGGGGCCCACCCAGCCTCCTACTTAATGGGAACCAGGGTTCATTCCCGGGGGTAAAGCGGCCGAAGCGTGACGGTTGACCACTGACCTCCATCTAGCGCCGAAGTTAAGAATGCGTGTAGGTCTAACTCTACTCCCATTACATGCCTTCATGGCCTGGTCAGGGACCACTTTACCTTTCTAGGCCCGTCATAATCGCGAAAAGCGTCTGTTAGCTTCGCCAAGTTTGTCGTCCGTCCGTCCGTCCGTCCTCCATCTGTCTGTCTGTCTGTCTGTTTGTCTCTGTCTGTCTGTCTCTGTCTGTCTGTCTGTCTGTCTGGCTGTCTGCCTGCCTGTCTGTCTGTCTGTCTGCTCTGCTCTGTCCCGTCCCGTCACGTCCCCATGTATCAGCGCGGCTTCCTCTGGACGGATTTCAGTGAAATTTGATATTGCGGACTTTTATGAAAATCTGTCAAGAAAGTCCAGATTTGATTAAAATTATACAAAAGCATAGGGCACCTTATATGAAGACCTAAGTACTTTTTTTTGGTTCCAGCGACACAAATTCGCCGTAAAGGTATTGTACAACACTCAATATGTATTGTTGATAGTGACATGTATCTCAAAAGTACACAGAGGATGCATTGTTGCTTATCCATTGCAGCAGTGATTATGCGAACGCACCGCAATGGTACGCTATAAGTACATTTCCTATCTTGTTTACCTTTTGCTTCGTATGGATGTGAAAGTGTCTAAAAATAAAAATTTATCACCTTGACTTGTCTTGATGGGTTGAGTCCGCTTGCAGCCATGTATGTAGAACCTATAGTTTTTATCTTGATTATGTCTTGAAACTGCGGCAGTTCCAGCAACTGCAACGGGAAGTAGGAATGTAATACAAACATATGTAGTGCACATTTTATTTTCTCTGGTGTGAAAATAGCCGCATTCTTTCTGCAAATAACATTTCGTACTGTTTAATTTTATAAGAGTTTTATAAACTGGGTCATATTGGTTGTTACTTTGTCATTTCCCCAATTTCTGTGATAATTTTGGAAGTGAAATTTATTTTGTTTTTCATCGTAGATGCTTACGTATTAGAGTGTATTCTTTACTGTGGAAGGCTTATGTAAGCAGATAAAATTCTTAATGGAATAGGCAACTTGTAAGTGAAAATTTTATTATTTTAATTAATTATTGTCCTTGATGTTTACGTATATGTAAATATTAATAGTAACTATGAAAATGAATCTAATTTATGCCATGGACATATGTGCTTCGTGTTCTGAGAAATAATCATTATTACGCAAAACATTTCCTATTTCAACTTCTCAAATTTCGACCTTACATTCTACTTTGCTTTTTTTTTCTAAAACCATTTAATAGCGACTTCTCTTCTTCAAGCTAAATATTGTCGTGCTTTATTTATGTAATAGACTGTATAAGATGCGGTGGGACGTGCGTGTGTTCCGTTTTGCGGCACTGTTCTTACATTTTCATGCTGAACTGACGAAAAACATGGCATGCATCAGTCAGTGTAGCTGACCTAAGGAATGAGAATAGCATTCTAGGCCTCCAGAATGTAATGTGGCCTCCTAGCCACAAAACTGTAACACGAAGTAACATCTCGTATCAGAACATGAGTATCGTGCGTGTGGTCGATTCCAAATCAAACGGCACAGCAAAAGAGATTTGTGTTTTAACACACTGTTTACAAATTTGTTCACTCTTTTGACATCTGGAGAAATTAATTGTGATGAATATTGAGCCATCTAGGTCGATTAGATTCCGGTATATGAAATCTCACTCTTTTATAATTTTGTCAAATTCGTCTTATGCGCGACTATTTGGAACACAATATCTCCAGAAAAGCTGAATTTAGAAAGGTTAAAAAAGAGATGATTTTGGATCTAGTATTACGTGCTTCAAGATCTGAGGCCAAATGACAACGTGAGTCGTTACTGAATTAATGACGGGTGACCCAGTATCGAATAAAGATGTCAAAAATTTCACTAGTATCGGTGACAGTGTCATTTAGCCTGGGTCACTGAGACGTACTGGCACTTCGAAACTTGGTTCTTCAAATGTCATACCATTACTCAGAATATTTTGTTTACTTCACATGTATACCCTAAGCAAGGCGCGCATAACCCATAGCTAGCGGGCAACATGTTGCCCGTGACACAGTGTAATATTGCCAGCGAAGACATCTGAAATGAGAAACGGTCTTTTAATGCTTTTCCCGGCAAAGCCGAGATAGAACGCCGAAACAATTTTGAAAACTCGCGAGCTGTTTACAGTACCAATTTCTTTTCTAAAATTGTGCTAAAATTAGCGATATTCAAAACTTGGTAGTAAATTGAATTTTTATTGAAATTTTCATGTTATTATCGGCATATTTTCATTGCATTTGATGTATAGAAAGTACGTAGTTAAAGTTAAACATATAATCATATGCATGCGTATTCATTCTTAATTCTTTGTACGGAATTTCATGTTGCCCGCATGCAGACCCAAGTCTGCCGAAGTTGTCCGCACCATAAAAGACTGAGCGGCCCTGCCGTAAGTACAGACATTTGAATGAAATATTTTACTTTGGTTTTCGCCCTCTTTACCAACCTCACCCTCAGGGAGAAAACACCGCACAATTCGTTGTTTCATCCCCACGAAAGTGTAATATTTAAAGTTGGTTAGGCACTGAGAACGTTTCACTAAAAAAGTTAAATTCCGTGCTCTATGCATCGCGAGGCCTGTATATGGAATTTTCCACGCCACATCATTCGGTGTTCTGAGAAGGCTCGTAATGTCGGTTGCATAAATGTATGTGTGGAGTTGGGAGCCTGCAAAATATAAAAATGACGGACAGAAGTTTGTTAGATACTATGTAGGGGAAACAGAAAGGAAGTGGGTGTGTTGAATAAGGGCTCCCATAAACCATTGAATGCCAGAATACATGTAGCCCTTTTTTTCTAAAAATTCATCAAAAGTGGTTTTCGTACTAACCATAGCAAATCGAGAAAGCCACAATTCATGAAAAAAATAGGAATGGAGAGAAGGGACCCTTGCAAAATAAATTAGTGGTATACAATCTGATTGAGCTGTATCGGAGTTTGAAAGGCTTGTACAGTATTCAGATACTGAAGTAAGCTCTTCGAAACTTTTACAGTTGAAATCTTGGCATTGTGTTTAATGAGGGTGTGCTGGTACACGTGGCTCTGTGTTTGTTACATTCACCAGAATATGAGACTCATGATTGAAGGAGCAACAATGGCAAACAGAAGGAGACAGAAGTGTTAGTGATGAAGATGTATTGCAATTGTACTGCTGCGTTGAATATCATGTAACCTGCACAGCTATTCTGTTACGTGCAAAAGTGTGCTTTGTTCCCAGGGGCTTCTGAATTGATAACAAACTGCCATTAAGTAAGTTAAATTGTGCTATATACATTTTTATATATTATACATGCGTTGGGGGTCCGTGGAAAACTAATTCTTAAGTAAGGAAAAGTGCACTGCCGATTTTATATATCTTTTATTGAATAATATCGGCACTGAAGCCTTTAAAAATGAAATAAACATTTCAGCAAAGGAAGTGTCTAGGTATTTGTGACATTTCAGAGAAGAGGACTTTCCACTTTCACCATTAAGTCCACGGCTTGCAGTGGTGTAGTTATCAGGCGAGAGAAGTATGCAGCTGAAATAAGACCGCAGGCTGCCTATCGTTTCTTGTAATATCGGACAGTGTCGCAGATGTGTCCTTTTTTCAAGAACGTGTGATTATCATCGACAGAAATATGATTCAATAGAGAAGATATATTACCTCAGTAATATGAATCAGCGACTTCAAATGAAAGCAGAATGGATTTTTTCGTTGTAATATGGGAAAAGACCACTTTATGGCCTCGGATGAACATTTATTAGAGTCGCAGCAAGAGCCAGCCTATAGCGTTATAGGCAGGACCAGATGCTGTCCCCCGGTGTCTAGTATCAGTGTATAAAGACCAGTTTTGATGACATTTAGTTTTGTTATACAACGGCAGACGGCCATGCGAGTAACGAGCGGGCTTAGAACGTGCATTTATTCGTGCGTACACAGTGGTCGGAACTGTCTCAGAACATTCTTCTATTCCTGAATCGGGAAGGAAACGTCTGCCAACGTGTTCCGTTTTCCACAGAGAGTTCGAACGCAATAATATGGGAGAATTAAGTACCTGATTTAAAGAAAGAACGTTAGCTTTTTGTTATTATTACCAACCACTGCACAATAATTCCGTATACTCCTACACGTTTCGGCTAACCGTCATAACCATAATCAGGGAGCCATCTTCCACAGACGTGCGCAGCGTACATTATGTCACTGAATGGTAGCATATACTGTACGCTGCGCATGTCTGTGGAAGATGGCTCCCTGATGATGGCTACGATGGTTAGCCGAAACATGTAGGCATACATAGAATTATTGTGTAGTGGTTGTTAATAATAATAATAATAATAATAATAATAATAAACTTATATGTAAAACGACTGCTTGGGATATGCGTAGTATTAAGTAAAGAACGTTAGTGTGGTCTTATAATTTTTCTCGTTCTCCTCGCATTTAGCTTCCGCTAAACTGTTTTTGCGTCTACAAATTTTTATGGTACATTTTTCCATCTTGAAACATATCGCAGAAATACAATTAAGGGCAGGACACTACCAGCTGAAAGAAGTTTGCCAGAACACTGATTTATGTGCCGTGGACAATTCAACATATCCGCCTCGCAGTGCCAGGCTTACGTAAATTAAAACTTTTCTGAAATATTATGGGCGTGGACTCCCACTTAATTCTAAATCTCATTTTGTGGAGTAGAAAACAATAACTGTTGTGGTGTTTTTCTCCTCATTTCGGTATTAAGAAAGACGGTGAGACTCGAGGTTAAGTATGTAACTGAAAATGTCTGTAAGTACGGACGGAGGAATTAAAATGTTTTTTTATTGCTGTAAAGCCGTAGTGTTAGACTTAAAATGAGTTCACTTTGAGTTCTCTGTCTTAAAACGTTCCTGAGACATTGTGTCCGACAGAGGCGGGCGCCGGGCGAATTGGAGCAAATTATAAGAACATTTTTGAAAACTCACAGACTTACGGAACCGAACAGCCAACCACAACTGTTTTCTGCGGATGCTGAGCGACTTTACAAAATTAGATAAGATAAAGACACAAGGTTGACTTTACTTTTCAATTTGTTCTTTCTTTCTTTCTTTCTTTCTTTCTTTCTTTCTTTCTTTCTTTCTTTCTTTCTTTCTTTCTTTCTTTCTTTCTTTCTTTCTTTCTTTCTTTCTTTCTTTCTTTCTTTCTTTCTTTCTGTTGTTGACATTGAATCGCCCACATGTGAGTCTGCGCAAAATGAAGTCGAATTTAATTGCACACTTCTAAGCGCGAAGTTTGTAGAACGTGGCGTGATTATAAGAAACTGTAATTATACGTAGTATACGTACAGCATCAAAATCGGAGATGACTTCGTTTAGAAATCGTAAACATTCAAGGCCCTGATTATTCACCGTCTCTTCTGAATAAAAATCTGTAACAAAGGAAAATTTACGTAAATACATATTTAACTTATATTACGTCCATTCAAATATTCTAGGAAGGAAACCTTACTGTAAATATCGAAGGTATAATTGTGGTTTTAATTTATATCCAGTAATTGTGAAATTTATTACGACAACCGTTTCAAATTTTAAGCGAGTATTATGGTACTGTACAAAACATGTTCCGCGCACTTTCAAAGCATTTTGTAATTTTACATATTTCACAGTTCTTCAGCAATACATTTATCAACACAAAATAGATTTGATACACTTTTTTACAAGGAGATATAACGTTTCGATCTTCAGGTGGTCATCCTCAGTGTCACATATGAATGTCCATATTAGTCCTATATCTGTGATATGTATACGTCTCTGTAATATATTAGATATAAAAACTCAGCTATAAGACATTTGAATGCAGAATATTCAGATGGCAGTACCATTTATAGTAGCAGAACATAAGAAACAAACTGACTCCATGGAGCAGAGTCCTTGATATGCTTACCGTTACTTAGCTAGTCGAGAAATTCCCGGCATTTTACGGAACCTGGAGGTTGATTACTGCACTCAAAGGGCCTGCCAGCTGTCCCTACCCTGGGCCAGATCAATCCAGTCCACACCCTCCTATTCTATTTTTGACGATACATTTTAATATTATGCTACCATCTACGCCTAGATCTTCAGAGTGGTCTCCTTTCGTAAGGTTTCCGCACCAAAACTCTGTATGCATCCATCCTCTCCCCCATATGTGCCATATGCCCCGCCCATCTAATTCTTCTTGATTTGATCACCCAAATAATATTTGGCAATTAGTGTAAGTTCTTCAATGTCCATTGTCCTCCAGCCCCCCGTCAGCACACCCTCTTAGGCTCATATATATATTCCTCAGCACCCTGTTCTCGCATACCGTCAGCCTTGTTCTTCCTTCAGTGTGAGATATTGAATTTCACACCCATATAACGCAACAGGCAAAATTATAGTTCTGTATATTGTCATCGTTACGCGTTTTAATATCACTAAGTGATATAAAAGTGAGGAAGAACAACACAGGCAGGCATACCTAATGTGAAGACAGTATAATCAGTAATACAAAATTTGAAAATATCAGTAGAGAATATAAAGTAAAGTGTAGGTTGTGTGTGACTTAAAGGGGGAGCGTGTATAACGAGGGATTAGAAGACATGTAAAACTTTACTAATAAGAGCGACAGCTAACATTGTTAACTAACAAAAGTGATTAGTGGTATGAAAATGACCACCTGAACGCAAAATCGCCGTAGGCATATGACATACACTGCATATCCGTGTATGAATGGTTGTAAAGCATTTCCACTATTAAAGTAAAGGTAATTTGTTTCTATGTCTAAAGGTTTTGTTTACGTACTGGGAGGGACCATATGTACACCGACACTGAACTGATATAGCCTAGGTGTTGGTATGCGACATGGAGGATGGTTTTTTTGAAAGTCGAAAGGCACGTGACTTCGTGGGTAAGCAATATGTAAGGCAGACTTAGTAAAGTAAGCAAAATTATCCCTGTGCATGCCAGGAAGACATATGAGGGAGTGGAGCTACAGCTCCACTCATTCTTATGCTCGGTATTAAATGGGGATGAGTCACCTTTATGCCCCGGCCTTTTTACTTTTGAGGATAGACCGGCCCCTCTGTACTCATTCAAGAAGAGACTTGGTGGGCTTCCTAGCCGATCTTGGCGTTCTGGGGGGAGAGAAACATCTGTGCCCACTGCAGAGATTCGAACCACGACTCTTCAATATTCCAGCCCCTACGCTAGTCGCTATATATTCTATGCTGTCAAGGCTAATTGAAAATTCAATTGGTAATAAGAATTGTGTTTGTTCAGAATGTGTTATTATGCTACTAGCACTTCGTGCATTCCGCAGAAGGTTTAAGTAGGAATAACACGCACACACTTGGTATAAAATTGGTGCATATTTTCCCCAGAGGACGGTCAATAACATCGCACGTAATAAAGGCAATTTACTCACGAATTTCGACAAATGAGAAAACAATCGGGCACTGAGGCCGTTCTGGCTCAAAACCATGGCGAAGATATTCGGTTTGAATTTTGTTATATGTTGAACAGTGCGTCTTGTAGTATAATAACATCCAGAACTATTTCGTTCTTTTGTCCATGAGGATGAGAACGAAAGGCGTTCCGGCTCAGTTACGAGGAAAGTGAGGGATGTTCGGTTTTTAGTTTTAATGACTCGTAAGCGTGTGTAATGATTTTTCGGTAAGAATTATGATACTACATTTGGGAATACACTTGGCAAAACTAGGGTAAATTCTGTCGTTTCCTTAGACTTGTGGCGTTGGATGAAAGTATAGCTAAGACAGAACGAAGTCAAGGAGCTTATGGATGCTCAACTGGAGAAGAGTTACTGGACGTTATAGAATTGGTAGTTTCGTTACCCTAATTCCAAGTGATTTCTTTCATTCGAACTTTTTTGGCTCCAGATACGTATAAAAGGATGCATCTGTAGTCCACCTCATCTTTCGTGTTTTATGAACTAAACAGTAGTTGGACGAATACAAATTTTGATGGTTTTGATCACGTAATTTAGTACAAACAAAAATCCTGTGAGAAGATACAATAGAACGAAAATAACAGAATTATGCTCTTTGCTTTTAGAAAGAGCATTGTGCTGTTCTTCTGTTGCTTCATCAAATATTTTCTTCTTCTTAACACTGCGGTTAACTGAAACCCTCTTTAAGAATCAGGTCCAAAGAAATTAAATCTCTGGAGTTCAGCGCTTGTTCAAATTGCATATAGATAATCTGTTTTTGCCTCACAGAAAACAGTTCGGTGTCCATTAAAAAGATGAGCACGTTACTACTGTACAGAGAAAGTATCTGTGTTTATTGTAAGGGTTATAATAAAAACACATAATGTGGTAAAGTGCAGAGTTTATCAGTGTTACAGCTGGTGGTTGATGTAGCTGTGACTGGGCTTTAAACGGATAAGCAGATTATTACTCTATGAGTGGTCTATGCTTGCCTGAGAAGTTAGGCATAGAAGCGAAAAGGACTCCGACTTCGGAATAGCTCTGACTATAAAGTTCCTCGTGCTGCCTTTTGCGGCTGCCCAAAAAATGAGCAGCAACGTGAGGCGGCAGGATGTTGTATACGAGGGCCTCGTTGCGGCGTCGGATGTCGGACGCTCTCTCCCTTTGTTCCTCCACCTCCGTCTTCCACAGGAACAAGACGCGGGATGCTTTCTCCAACTGCCACAGTAAGAGTCACCGTGAATATTCGTATAACCTTCATAACGGTTGGGTCCTGGTTTGAACCCTGTGTTAAGTACCTTTCTGATGCGTTTCTTTTAAATTTTTCTCACAACAGTCCGTTGCTGTCAGGGAATTTAAAGGTACATGACTATGCTACAAAACGTCTGCTATGACATACTCTAATGAGCCCTTTTAATTAGTCTGCGTGTCCACATTAAAGTTTCCAGAACGTTTCCTATTATTATCACATCTGATCTAAGCACCCCAAGTAGTGTTTTCTTTCGAATTTTTACATTACAACATTTTAAGCATTCATCTCTTCTACCATGCATGCTACACTTTCCCCTCATCGCACCTTGCATTTGACTTGGAATTTGCAGAATGTTTAGTTGAAGTAGAAACCTGTAATGAGGGACATACAAGACTTGATATTAGATTTATTATTTTATGGAGATGTATGTAGTAAGAACAGACTCCTTTTAAAAAGTCCTGTAAAGATGGTGTTATCAGAGTCCATCCGACGGTGATCCTTATAAATTATTATTGGAAAATGAAGCTTGATGTCTCTCTCATTAGTAATATTGATGTGCACGGTTAAATGATATTAGTAGAACATTGATAATCTTATGTTGATGTTTTTGTAAAGAGCAGGAATGTCTTCAAGGGGGCACTTCGGTTTTTGCTGTACTGAATTATCGGACTGTAGATACCTGTATTTCTGCCACATGCTCATCATTTAAATATTCGGAAGTTACTTACGTGGCGGGCAAGGAAACCGAGTGCTATGGTAACAGCCAGGAGCAGACCGCATAAAGCATATTTTCCAGGCGCAGTGCTGAAAAAAAAAATACCAACAAGCGGTTTGATAAAGTTATCGTCTGAATGGAATTAGGATAGTGTAGGTCTTACGTAGCAACAGTAAGTCAGTTTAATAATTTCTGTTGTAAAGGCGAAATTGCACAAGTACAAGCAGTCAAGTAACCGACTGGAAATTGCAAAAGATTCCATCAATCAACATCGCTTCTCAGAAGGTGGGGCACATTTTAAAATTAATTTTCTGTAAAAATGTTGGTATAGGTTTACGCTTGGATTCTCTCGTAACTATTAGCGTTTAACCACGGTAAAATACTGAACATTTTGTTTGATTAATGACTGACGTCTTGTTACTGTTTTGCGCCAGATGTACTTTTCCTCAGGTTATTCTTACACTGTACGTATCAGACTTAGGCAGAAAATAAAATATCTTTGCTCTAATTAGAATTTCTTCCTGCCATAAATAGAATGGAACAGCATTAGGGACGAAATTCAGTGGACTGTTGACAGCGAGCGGCTTCTAGAGATGTCTTAAGTTTGGGTCCAGCATAGATTCTGGGAATTTTATTTCGAGTGGATTTTCAATAGTATTCTGATACTGAAGTTTTAAAACTAGTTTACAAATCCTAAAATGTCAAATTTTTCTATTTCTGGGTGTCTATATATACGTAAATGCACATACGTATGTACGTGCAAAGCTTCTTCGGAAAGTAAGTTTACAGTGCATGTGTTTAAGTTCCTTGATTTCACATCCAAGAAGAACAATTCGCATTTAATTGTGCTGTTGTCCCAGTAGTTTACCACACACTCCACGCCACGACTGAAGCATTTGTGATATCGTGGGATTGGCGTTTCTGTTGCCTTTAGATAAAAGTCCGTCTGTGTGTTACCAGCCATGTTGTGTCAGCTGTCTCCAAATCGCGGTAATCTTTAAATTGGTGTCCGCCAAGGTCTTGCTTCAGCGTTGGAAACATAGACTATGATAACTGCGTCGTGCCATATCAGGTCTGTGTGCGGGAATAACCAACACTTGGCCTATGTATGTACAAAATCATACGTAGTGCATGCTTACCTTCTGACCTACCCTTGTATTTCGTCTTAAATCGTATACAGATTGCAGATAGTTAATTTCACGGTTATTGGCTACCAGACATTTTAGTCTATGTAACTACATTGCTTGAGTGGGTAAAGGTGTTCCTCCTGTAGATGGCAACTGGAAGTTTGAAGTATCTACATGCTTTAGGCATACTGATTGTTTTATCAGTAGACTGATTTGATGATGTATTTTAATGTTTTATTTGTTTTACTAATCTAATCTTTTTACTCCCATAGACGATTTCTGTTTGACAAAGGGAAAACCGAGAGACGGTAAATCTGGCAAATGCTGTTATATGGATTAAAACCTAATGACACTTTCTTTAATCTTAGAGAACCACGACATATCTACTGACTGCACAAAATATGAATAAGTACCAGCTCGGAACTCCGGATCTAACACGTGCATCATTTTGTACTCTTGAACGAATGTACCTGCTGGTGGACAAAGTGGGAAGTTACGTTGTCAGTGGCGGTAAAAATAGACGGTTTACGTATAAGCAGTTGAATTTCGACCGATCCTTCTTAAGATTAGTTTTAAAAATATGGCAAGGATATGTGAATAAAGAATACGAACTTTGTCCAGTCTCCGTGATTGGCTGCCTCCTCGCAGTCAAGCGCAGGGCCGATTACGAGGACGTTCATGCAGCAGTGGGCCGCTGTGATGAGGAAGAGCAGGCTGGCCTTCACGAGGTGTGACACTTGAGCAGGGAGAGACGCTGCGATCAAGACTAGCACGCAGAAATAGGAGAAGTACGACGGATACAAGCACACGCTGCCAAGATCCTCCGTCGTCGTGCAGTTACTAGGAGATGATGGTGTCGTGCATGAAATCTGGTGTCAACATATTAAAAGTGATGGTTATGGTGGGCAACAAAAAGGCTTTAATGTCAAGAGATTTGACGCTGTTGGTACACTGATACGTGGATTATCCGAACGACACTTTTTCAGCTGCTTAGGCTACTTGTCAGGAATGATGTGGAGAAATTATTATGAATGATAGCAGATTGCATAGAAATGTTGGTACTACAAACTACCTACAGAACGTTTTACTTAAATTCGATATAGAAGGCTGTTACCAAAAGTTACAGGACAGTTCCCGTATTCAGCCACATTGATTCAGTGTAATGCCTCTTTTTACGTTAGATCTTAGAAGGACTTTTCCATGTAGCACATACACCGCTTTACGTGTTCTGTTGACAATATTTTATGTAGAACGTTTACTATGACATGTCAGGGAAAGTCTGATTTCAGCCGTGTTTGTAAGTCATAAAGCGTAGTCTGCGTAAGGCCGTAACTAGATATGTTGCATGTAGCCCATGAGATTCTGACATAAGACAGCAATAAATTAACCTTTATTTTGTTGAAATTTTATATGGGTGACTTCCACCAAACGTTGTCGCGTCATACTAGTCTTTCAGTCCTACTGACTCATACTCCTGGAGACCATAAATGAGGCCGCAGACGTGTAACCAACATAGTTTCCAGAGATTATGTTGAATTTCGATGTGGGAAACTTCACTGAAATTGCGTTTTATCCTTCCTGTTTTTTTTATGTAAGCGTTTTGAATTACTGGGCACGACGTTATTACTAAAGTCGTCACGTGTCCCTCGTAAGACGGAGTACCATAATATTCACGCGTTACTCCACAGTCTTTTTCGTCGATCGCCCCTTTATTCTTACAGAGAACTAAATGTTAGCATCATGTGTCGGAGTGGTGCAATCTGAATAAGTGTTTCTTCAGCCGCAAATCGTACCTCAGGGAAAACACAGCCTCCCTTAACATGTTTCGTTACCATGGCACTTGGGTTAGTATCAGTTATTGTCAATTATGGATTTACATAAA
Organism: Coptotermes formosanus; assembly: GCA_013340265.1. Lineage (NCBI taxonomy): Eukaryota > Metazoa > Arthropoda > Insecta > Blattodea > Rhinotermitidae > Coptotermes > Coptotermes formosanus. The sequence continues at coordinate 786,114 of BLKM01000502.1, read as the reverse complement.
TTAGTTTGGATTGCTGTCATATATTATCGTTCCGGTTGTGACTCACTCACTAACACTAATGTTATAGGGGAGGTTACGGATTGTACGCTTTCCTAACTATCGGCCTTATGGGTGTGATTTCTGTGTTGTGAGAAGTTATTTAATTGTTAAATGAATTTAATTCTTCACGGGGCTAATATGAAATTTCTCTATATCGTAGCATGGTTTAGCGAGAAAGCTGCAGAGGTGTGTGTATGTGTGTGTGTGTGTGTGTATGTGAAGAATCCGTTTCGAATCTAGGTTGGGCTACTAATGTTTGAGACTAGTGACAGTGTGGGCAAGTGAATAACGGGTTCAGACCGCTTTCCTTCGAAGTCCCGATGTTGGACCTCCATCTTTTTATCTCATTCCACGCTGCATAACTTCTATAATGTATGTTCAGCATCAATAATGTCCCTGTCTAATAAAACAGAACACAATTAGAATATTGGGATAGTAGGCTTATATTAAAATTGATCGCAACCGGTTCCTTCCGAACGTTTATATTCCCACTGTTCAAAACGGCTTTCCAGCTGATTCGATGCCATGTGAATTGTAGTGAGGGAAGGGCTTCGTTAAGCAAAGGAAGCCTCAGTCATGTATCTGTACAAGTCTGCAGCCTGTTACAGTCATATATTACAACGTACTGGAGACTGTATATCCGGACAAAACTCATGTTATTGGTGTCATGGATTGTCCCGATGAATTCTTACCATGTCCACAACATTAGCAACTCCAAGAAGCACAATCACAATGACTCCTACGACTCTCCTCATCCACACAGAATTGTTGATGCTCTGACTGCATCGCACTAGAGGTCCAGGGAATGACTGCAAAACAGTGGAAAGTATTCAAAACAATCATTCGTTTATGTTTAGTCTGTACTACGAAACACACATGTTGTTGCCGAAGCTTTTTGGGCTGCTTACCTAATGGATGCATAACAATACGTTAGGCATCGCCATAAACTAAATGCGATTACGATATTAATGCGGCATGAATGAAACCTTAAACATTTCAGTACTGTATATGTGCGTAGCGTATATGTCACTATATCGGCCCTTTTTAATTTAATTTTCATAGCAGTGGCGTTAATGCGCCTTTGCCGTCCATAATTAGGTATAGACACTTTTGGAAAACGGCAGCCAAATGTCCAACGGGAAGTCTTTTATAAATTAAAGTGTGTACGGGCATATACCAAGGCCGCCTGAAGATTAGTGGCATTTGTTAGGTACTGACAGACTCCGAAACTGTATTCATGACGGGTCGGAGCATTAAAACTGTCCGTCAGACATTAATTGTCTCTTGTAGGTGTGAGTATAGACATGGTGAGGCCGTCTAACGGTTAACACTTTACGTCCAACACTGAGAGCCTCATAAGTGAAAGTATGTACATGCCGAGGCCATGTGACGATTAACGCGATTTTTCAGACCCTGAGAACCGTTTATATTTGTGTGTTATTTATGTGTTTATTTCATGATGCAAATTAAACATGTAATTCTTATGTACATAAAATAGTGGTTCCTTTTCTGAACGGTACCACCTGAAACAACAACGTTACTTCATTAACTGTTTTAACGTTACCTGGATTAGAATTATGAGGAAAGGCAGGTGGGACTGAAAGACGTGGGGAAGGAATATTTGAGAAAGGGGATCGGAAGAAATGACTTCCCGCGAAATTTCAACAGACTTCTTCGATATTATAATTATATTTAATCCATGCTTGTAGAGTGTTTTAGCTGCCGTATTGTCGAGGCTATACGCTGTCATATTCTGTTCTACCTGAATAACACAATTCCTCCGGGAATTGTAATTAATGTCAAGTGAAGGAAACTTTGTGACAGTGAACGTACATTAGGGAAAGACAGAACGTATTTCTTGCAACGTCTTAAATTAATTTTGTGTCATTTCCTTGGAATTATATGGTTCGTCTCTATCTCATTTTAGATGCTTTTAATAAAGCACGTCAATGTTTCAGAGAAACCGTCACAGCAGTACATTTGGTGTCTTACAAAATGTAAGAAACACAAAGACATCTGCATCTTCCTTGTGTCGCAGGAAAGCTCTGCTTATAACCCCAAGATTTAGAGAAACATGAGAGTGAAACAAAATGAAACGGTGTAAGTGATATTTAGTAATAAATCTGAATTCAAAAGTTGAAATATAAATTATTATTTCTCTGTCAAATTACTGTAAATTTAATAAGTTTAGATTGTGCAAAATGTTGGGAGTAGACCAGTACCTGTGCGTCGAGCAGGTATGGTTTCCTGAGTCTTACTCGGACATCCATGTCTTTTGTTGTGAAACACCGTATGAAGACATTTGCCTCGAAGAAGAACGTTTGTGTGAAATATCTATTTACATTAGGCACTTGTTTACTCCAAGATTCTATATATTTTTAATAGAATTGGCCTGTTTTTCGAAAAAAGTTAATTTGGAGGAACTTGCTTAAAATAGTGTCCAAGAGGTCTTACAAGTTATGCAAAACATTGGTGTCATGAGTGGCATCGCTTGGAAAACAGGTCTGGTAGAAATAACTCCATCTTCTAACACTTCAAAATGTGGTAGTTGCTTGTGCTTTACCTGCTTTAATATAAAAATGTAAAAATTCTTATGTATTTTACTCGATTCTCACAACAAACAGGTATGATTTCCCTCGAGTAGCAGTTAACAGATGGGCTGTGTACTGCAGGTGCAAATTGCTTGCTTTTGTGTGGGAACTGAATTTTTAAATTTGACTTTTTTCCCTCAAATCAACTTTTCGTTTACTTTTTTGTCTCATAAGCTGATATTCTTAGCCAATGACAGTTTCCGTAAGTAAAACTGTTCTCCCATTCTCTCCACAGCGACTCTTTATTCCCTTTTCAAGGGCATAATAAATGAAAAACGTTGCAATGAATTCTGGTTAATAGCTCTTACCACTCAACTCGACTACTTTATGTTACACACTTACGTACTTGGAGTGTTTTAGATCAGTGAGACACATTTGGGTTGCGGTTAGAGCAATATGGCTGCTCGGTGAGCAGTTATGGCATTCACGTGAATAATTATCGTACAGCCTATTTTGAGTGGCATTACGGGTACAGAAGAAACCCTCATTGCCGAAGTGCGCGGAGATGTGTACACGACGAATACCGCTTATTAAAAACAATTCCCTTCACTTCTTGAATGGGAAAGATGACAGCGCTGCGACCCTCAGCACGTAGTGTCTCGATTAAAACATTTACCGATATCGGTCGAACTGAACATAAATATGCTAGTGAACTTTATATTAGTAGAACCGTGCATTTTCTTAATTGACTATCAAATACCAACTAATGCACCATTGGAAAGTTATATTGTAAACGTCTATAAGCCCCTTCATATGTTTCTACGAACAAGTCGTCATCTTCAGGGGGTCATTCATTGGCGTAAGGGCCACTTAGGCGTCCATACATTAAAACACATTAAAGGTTGAACTTAACTCTATCTTGTCAGTGTACAGTAAATTCCAGATTACATCCTGTTGGCGGCTAAAGTAACTTGAAAGCGTTATTTGTTATGATTACTCTTGATATTATTGCTGCAGGCGGTATGTTAATGTAGTTCGTACTGATGTGCTGAGATATGTCCGCAACACCTCAAGTTCACCTAGAAACAACGTCGTCAGAGCAGAGACTTTCGATCTTCTGACATGTCACGCTGGTCGATGGATTAGCGGTCAAGTTTAAATAAGTCCAGTGGACTTTTGACCTGGACTAAATTGATCCCTAAAGACGAAAGCCTAAGGTTCTTCAAGAGGTCAGAAACTACTAACTCAGAGACAAAGCGCCACATCCCAGAAGACTGAATCCTCTAAAACACCGCTCTGAGAACGTCAAATCTCGCATGCGCATTGTGCGTTGTACGAGTATGTGTTGTTTTTCACTTGCGAGTATCTTTACTTTATGAATTCCAATTCAAGTTCCTATACAGAGGCTAACATGTGTAAATTTAAAGACTTTACATTCTACCCTTTTTTTATATCGCTCCGCGTTTCCCTGTGTCGTGTGTGTAGAATAAGCGACGTAAAGAAGCGCGTTTTCTCATTTATCGATACTCTTCGCTAACCATTTTCATGATCCCGCAAGTGGGAGGCAGTGACATTGTACCTTAACATAAAGGAACGATTTCCTACCGAAGATTAAAGAGAGTGTGTGGTTTGCTTTGACATTTTAATAAGCAGTGAAAATCACACAGGCCGTTGCAACCTGGTCTAGCTTTAGAGAATTGAAAATTTCGCCCAGAAATATTTGTTGGTTTAGGTCGGTTCTCAGAATAAACATAATTTTTTTTCTGAATATCGGTGGATATATTCACTTCGTAACACGGACAGTGTCTCCTTTCTGTGATGTACAGCCCAAACTTGTGTGTGCTATTCAGATCAGCTTTGCCTGTTTAAGATTTCACTCGGATTCTCACTGTTTTTCTTCTCAACAACGTGCCGTATTTATATGGACACAAAGTGCATAAAGTGTTCGAATTGTTTTGTGAACTTACCGAAGGGAAAAACTCTGCCACTGTCACTACCGACAGACTCACCAGGAGCAGGAAACCAACTGTGAATGACAGTATGTTTATCAGGTCCCTGTAACACAGAGGATCGCCCGTCAAGCGTCCGCAGATATTCTTAGTGCAGTATAATTGCTACGCACACGTCAGTTTTGTTTTAAAGCGCAAGGCATGATGAATGGGAAAGTGAAAGGTGGAACAAACTTTCAGTTTTAATTGTGGGTAGTAGCTACTACAATTGATAACTCTGAAATGATAAACATGACAAATTTAGAGAGAGTCATACAGAATGTTGCAGAAACCGTTCAGTATTTTGTGTACTGCCAAGTACGTTCCATGGGGTCTTAATAGACTCTGCTATTTTAATTGATTTTTAATATATTTCTACATGAAACAGGAGTGCGTTTAATAATTCAGTAAAATGTAAATACTGGACTGGCATGATTTATTTTATCTTGACGCAAGAAAGCACATACACTTTTTGGACATGCGTCTGAATTAGAAGGACCTTTGTGGTTACTCCATGAAAATTAGCATGATAAAAGTAGATAATCCCCAGAAGGGACGCATTATTTTTATCTTGGAGAGAAGTGCGTCCGTCGATGAAATAGTGGATTATGTTGGCGGTAGCGGTCTTTTTTTTGTGGGAGTGGGGGGGGGGTTAGACGCGGTGGATGAGGTCAGAGGGTGACACTCCCAAAACTGGGTGTCCATGCGACAGGCTGATAGCTTATTCATGGAGCTTATTTTATGACCTGGAAAACCATCAAAATGAGTATTATGTTTACGTGTCAGATTATGTGGCTGATCAGTTTTCGCTCGGTCGAAGACGTGTAGTGTATTCTGTGGCTCGAATACTAGGATTGTGTATTCCGATCCAATTTAGATCACGGATGTATTTCTGCATTTTCCTTAATCTTTTTGTCTGGTGTACGGAGGCCTAACGATGGGCCCGTTATCTGCCCAAACAGTCATACCAAACGCACACAAATGAGTTTCAGGAAACCGGGAAATGGAGGCCTCGAACCGCTTTGGCCTGTAAGCGTCATAGAGATAGGTGCTGGGCTAGATGAAATTTGATCTGTGTGGAATGCTTTACTCAGAACATAGTCCCGATGAAGAGCAGGATAGAGCACGCTTAGTCACGAGAAGTTGCATGATGTAGCCTACAGTTTTCAGCATTGATAAGAAGGCGAATAATCGATAAGGAGTGAAACAAACGTGAGAGGGATGAGAAATGGATTCAAAGTTTTAATTGGGAAATCGAAGAGAAGAAATCGCACCGGGAAGACTGCGCTGGGAATGAGGCGGTGTGCAGTCGATAATACTGGTTCATAAAGGAGTCTATTGGCTGATACTTGTAAACTTTATAATAAAAGTTGGGGTTCCGTTTGTTACAGGACTGTTCTATGAATTTAACATTGCTTTCATTCAGAAATGTAGCCATAGTAATTGTTACTTTTTGTCATAATTATTTAAGTAAATACCAATATGGATGGCTTAATCAGTATAGCGACTAGGCTTTGGAGTTCGATTCCCGGCAGATGGTAGAATTTTTTCGCTACATCAAAATGTTCAAATTTGCTCTGGGGCCCTCCCAGCCTCATTCAGTGTTTACCGGGGATTATTTCCACTGGGTTAAAGGGATGTGGACGTCTAGGTGACCACTCAGATCTATCCAGCACCAAAGTTTTGAACGACTAGAGCTATACTTCTACTGCCTCTGTATGCCACTGTGGCTTAACGACAGGGACGAATTTACCTTTATTTAATAAACGTCTGGTAATATGAATTTGGCTTGTCTTTAAATATAAGTGCATTCTCAGTGTTACGTATTTGGAACATTTATGGGACATAACTCTCTGAACTTCTATCAGAATTGACCCCTACAGAAGAAAATAGCGAAGGCTGTCACCTGGGTAGGACGACGAACTGTGCACTTGATGTGACGAGCAGCACCAAAGGGCAGCCCATCACCGAGACGCTGGAAAACGATTCCTTGTGCAAGTTGTACTCCCGTTCTGTCGCCCCATTCTTGAATGACAATGTGAAGAACGTAGTACGGTTGATCAGGTCCCTGCAAACACATATGTTTGATTAACAAATTGAATTATGGCGTAATCACAACTGATTGGAGCGGCATTGAAATAAAAAATCGATATTTAGACGCAGACAGAACACAATGGCAGCTAGTTCCAAATTAATGGCGTGCCAATAAAGAATATGTCCGCGTTCATTTAAAATTAATTACTCGTACTGTTCCAATTTAGTTTATTTGTGTAATAAAAGGTTTCTTTTGTTGGTGTGTTATGTAGGTTTCAGTGTGAAAGTGAATTTGGAATCAAAGAAGAAATGGGAAGGAAGTGACTTTGACTCATTGTAAGGCAAATGCCTTTATTATCGCGGATGAACTGGCGGAAACTGAAAAACGTACCCCCAGTCTGTCGGCTGAGAATAACATTCACTTATCTCCGAAAGCGCAGCACACACATCTGACGTCTGATCACAACTCGACCACGATATCTGGCTCACTACGATATTCCAGTTTCGCTGGAGGTAATAGGGTTTCTGTTAGGCCTGTCTGTATCATGATAGCAGTGCGGTGACGTAAGTGCTTTTCCATGAAATTCTGCTTACAAATTACCAAAATTAGGCTGAAGTTATTACACTTGTAGGCTTAAATTAATTTGCGCTGCAGATTAATTAAACTGACGTCTTTCTAAACGTCGTGAACATATCCAGGACTCAGTGACAATAAAGAGTGTTTCGAAATTGCATTCCGTGATTTCAGTATAACAGTATTAATACTATGTTTTTAATGCTAGAATATGTGGTAGCTCTACATATGATGTATTTTGCAGGTCTGTGTTATGTTCTATGTTCGAAAGTCATCATAATTTCCCGAATGATAATTTTGGGTGGCTTGTTTTAAGAAGACGTCAGTATTTCATGACATAAAAGGTTGAGTGGTGTGGTAGTTAATGAAAAATTAATGCAAGGACTTATAAGTACGCGGTCGTAGCTTAGTAGAAGAACGTACTACCGCAGAATTTTTCTGCGGGGCTTAGGTAAACTACGAATGCCTTCAGGCATAGGCAGGATATTCCGTGTCCTGGCGGAAATTTTTGGCGGACGCTTCATGAACGCAAGCTAAAATACTACCGTTACAGCCACATTTTCCATATCGTAATGTTGAATTTATGCTGCCTCTTAACTGTGATTTGAAGTTTAATCTATAAAATATTGTTTGAAATACACATTTACGAAGCTCTGAAATGACTTACGAAAGTGGTTGGATCGTAAGCGTCTAAGTTTCTGTACCCATTGCGACGAAAACATTTTTATAACTTACATTATTTAAATATAGCCAAAGTTACGTGCCTCGCCTCTCCAGTTGTGCTAGCTCTTAATATAAGGTCAGATTTTCTCGCACTGTAATTTGGCCAAGCTTATAAGTCAGTCAGTAATAAAGTATGATACTGATATGAAGTAAAACTGAACACGGCAATTCTTGCTTCATTGCTCCCCATCCCTTACCCTCTAGCCTAGCCTTTTTTTATTTCTTTCTGTCCCTCAATTTCTTTTTGTCTTCCTTCCCTAACTCAGTTCCCAACTTTACTGCCTTATTGCTTTCATTTCTCGGTATTTCTCATAACTTCCTTCAACCGGCTGTTTTTCTTGTCTTCCTCTTTACTCTATCTGTATCCTTTCTTTCCCCTTTCTTCCATCTCGCCTATTACTCTTATTATTTCTTTGCTGTGTTTCACCCTTCTTTGTCTTTTCCGTTTTTAATCACACGATGATATTAATGTGAAATCGTGAAATGGAAACAGACCATTCTTCTGAGGTAGTTTTTACTGTTACGTGCGCCTGAAATAAGGCTGTATAGAGTTACCGTTAGCTGTAATTGAACGAACTGATCCAGAATGCGAGGTAGGCTGACCCCTGTTATTGGTTCGACGGATAATGCAGACCATGGTCGCATCCAGTTTGTGAGATGCCGCATGTAAACTTGTAGGGTAACACTACTCTTCTTAACGTCCGATGTTCTCCCCGGGGATTCGCAGGGAGTGGGATAAAGTGTGTTATCATGTACTGCGGGAAAAATGACAGAGAAGGATGCTTCTGTTGCCGGCGGCTACAAGGGACGCATTTTTACAGGACACTTTTTGTTCTCTTCGGGATTTCGCGATGAAGGAAAATTTTAGTAGGCGACAACGAGGAAGGATGTGATATAATCTTAGTCAGTTCAAAATACTGTACTGATTGCCTGTACTCTCTGTGATTCCACGAAAAGATTTGGACTGTCGTGAATATTTAAAGTGCGGACTTTATATGTACACATTTTCATGAAATATTCGTATATGTAAAAAGAAAGCGAATTGTATAATTAACTACGTAGCTCTCTGGTGCGGCATCCTGCGTGTGTAGTGATCAATAAATGTCTTCTTCCCAGCGTATCTTACGAGTATGGTATCCGAAGGTTTATTGCCCTCTTCAATGTAAAGTGCCAGTGGAAATTATTCTGAGCCAGTGGAATCTGATCCAGATTTCAGAAAAAATTTCATCAAGCCTGAGACGATGGGCAGTATCCAGAGCATCAGTTACGTGTCTTAGAAATCGAAGCATATTGGACTAATTACGCATATAAATACACTCGTATCATTGTTTTATTTGGCAGCTTTTGACTAGCGTATTATTATTATTATTATCTGTTGACGTCTACACCGCCTCAGGTGGCTGCTGAATTCCTCATAATATCAGGTTACGCTCGAAGCATTGCGAAGTATTCTTAGAGGGTTTATTTACGATCAGCGGGGGCCTCTGCCAACTGCAGTTCAGCGCGCTTAATTGGATTAAACAGAAGTGATGCTGACACTGGCTGAAGAGGAGGAGGTAACAGGGATCGTAGCTTTTGCTGCGCGAAAACTGGGTCCATAATCAGTTTTTTGAAAACATAGAAATTCGACTTTCCTGTGTGGATCACCAGTGCATTCGAGACACATTATATTTAGAAGTGAGAGCTGAAGAAACTTCTTAACCGAATGTGAATATTTTCGACTCTACTTCAATTTTAACGAATCAAACTCAATCTGGTAGACATATTTCAAGGCATTTTTCTGCGTAGGACAATACATTAAGGCAAAACGCGGGCATGTATTCGCACCCCGATGCGCGAATCCATCCAGTGATAGGGCAGGCCATGTGCGTAAGTGCCCAGGCGACTGTATTGGCGTGATGAAGTTTTGATGTTCTGTACTGAAATCCAGACTTTTTATTTGCAGTCACGACTTCTTATATATATAAGCTATAAGAACATTCTGTAGTTATAAAAATTCTAAAGCATTTTATTTTTCCGTGCAGTCGGACTCTGTATTATAAATGCCGGTGTGTGTCAACTGACGGAAGTAGAGATCACACAGTGCACTTAACTATGAAGTTTGTCAAAGAACTTAAATGCTTGCTAGGTTCTGTTTAAGCCCGTATAATCCTTGCAGTAGTTACGTTTCTCACCGTCCGCTGCCCTTTGTTAGTCGCTGTTTATCCTGTGGCTAGTAACCAGAGCACTTGTTGCCGCACGTGTGGCGGGTATAAAAGTTTTAAAAGGCTCAGCACTAAGAAGGACGTGTGTGTGTGTGTGTGTGTGTGTGTGTGTGTGTACACACACACACACACACACACACATATATTCATACATACATACGTACATACATACATAAATACATACATACACACACATACATACATACATACATACATACATACATACATACATACATACACACACATACGTACATAATACATACATACACACACATACATAAATACATACATACATACACACACATACGTACATAATACATACATACATACACACATACATAAATACATACGTACATACATACATATATACACACACACATACCTACATACATACACATACATACATACATACATACATACATACATACATACATGCACACACATACATACATAATACATACATACATACATACATACATACACACACACACATACATACATACATACATACATACATACACACACACATACACACACACATACATACATGCGTACATACATACATACATACATACACACACACACACATATATGTATATACATACACGTTCAGTGTATGAGTGACAGTTAAAATATCCTAAAGATACGAGGGGAATTCGGAAAGTAAAGATACAATGGCCACAAAAAATGTTGAAAGCATTTTATTTTGATAATGACTTACGATACGTTTAGAAAGTACATTTATTTATTTTTCTACGCAGTCACCACGTTTCTCAATGCATTTTCTGAGTCTGGGGACGAGCTTCTTGACGCCTGTGTCGTAAAACTGCCGCCTGTTCGTGTGGCCATCTCAGCACCTCATCTGTGGCCTCGCTGTCGTCACCAAACTTCTCGCCCGCGATATGGTCCTTCAGCTTCCCAAACAAGTGATAATCACTTGGTGCCAGATCGGGGCTGTGGGACGGATGGCCCAAAACGTCCCACTTAAAGGTCTGCAACAACCCCCGTGTGACGCGACTGTGCGCGGTCTCGCATTATCGTGCAGCAGGCGGACTCCTCGTGTCAGCAGCATTCCTCGCCGTTTGTTTTGACTTGCTCGACGTAACCTTTTCAGCGTCTCACAGTATGCAGCGGCATTTATGGTGTCTCCTCGAGGCAGGAAATCGATGAGAAGAGGCTCCTTCCTGTCCCAAAAGACAGTTGCCATGACCTTCCTCGTTGACGTTCATGTTCTGACTTTTCGCTGATGGAGAATGGATGTGGCGCCATTGCACTTATTGCCGCTTTTTCTCAGGTGTATGGTGAAACACCGACGTTTCGTCACCTGTCGCTGTGCAGTCCAGAATGTCGTCACGTTTTTCCTCATAGCGGGCGAGAAATGACAGCGTTGAGGAAATGAATAACCGAGACTCGCCCTCGGCGGGGTTCGAAATCAACACCGCCATTTTAAATACGCACTGCTCGGGATGCGATACTGTGACTGCGTTCACTGACCTCTGGATAGTGAGGCGGACGCTAGGTACCACTTCAGGATAGCCAAAGGCAAAAAACAATTTCCCTGCCCTTTTCTACCGGCCCCGTATCTTTACTTTCCGAACATCCTTCGTACGTTGGAAGAATATATAATAAAACAAAATTATTTTTAAAGTAAGATAAATTTTGGGACATTCTAGGGACCATTAAAGACGAACGGCCGTGAAGTTTTAATTATTGGGGACATCAGAAATTTTCAGATTAGAAAACTACTAAAAATTACAAAGGAAACTAGGTCCCTCAGAAATAATAAATCGTAATTTATTTTTATAAATCTCATTTGTATGGGAGGTGTTAAAATGCAATTTTCGCTGCCATTTATGCAACAACTGATTCAATATTACGAATATCATTGCCGCCAAACAAATTCAGGATTTCATGTAATATTGTTGTTTTCGTATTATCTAGATTATGTAATCTAATGCGTGTCAGTTCTGGCGAATTCAGTTTATGGCGCATTACGCTTGGAATTCTTGGAATTCTCTGCTCTTCTCTGTCGGCTTGCGTTCGCAAAAGAAGAGAACGTTTCCGATACTAGATTTTCTCCTGTTTTCATGTGAGACGTCTGGGAGGCACCTGCTCAGATTTGTTCGACAGCAGGCTGTTCTAGATCACTTGATTGTAGGACACATAACGGGTCTCTACTAAACCTTTCCCCCAAGGATGGGAACAGATCCAGTTTCCGACAGATTGTGTTATTTTTTGAATACGAGATGGTGGATAAAATCGAGCAACAGAGTAATCCTAAGTTCGTACCGCTAATTGTTGTCGGTCTATTTACTCCCCTGCTGATTCGGCCACCCCTCTTGATCTGTTCCGTCTGTTAGTGTTTCTGTCCCTTCTGCTTGTAACTTCTTCAGCTCTATCCTCGACCTTAAGTGTGTGACGTCATTTAGCGTTTCTTTTCTAATCGTGCAGTCCCAATTAAGGACCTTTGTAAGTTCTCAGTTCTGCCCCTTTAATCCTCTTTCTCCGCAGTCACTACATCAAACTCTCTCTACAAGATTTCCGTGTCTACGTAAATTGTTGTGGGTCTGCTTCTTTCCGAACCTTCTTCTTGTCTGCGTTTTAGGCTTCAGTTCTTCATTTTACATAGTTTGTATATTGGTTTATTACGTAGCGTATTCATATATTGATTTATCCATCCATTCTGTATCTGTATAATCCTTATTTCCTTATTCTTTCTAATTTTGCCATGTTTATTAATATGCTATTAATTATCTTATATCTGTTCCCCCTGTTGTATCTTGCGATAGGCAGAACGTTCCTTCAATAACGTTGTTAGGAGTACCAACTATTGATATTGTTGACAACATGGAGTATGGAAGCTGCAAATTAAATTGCAGGTAATTTTGTTTCAATATGAGTTTGAAATGCATGTAAATTAACAGGCTTACTATGAGAGGAATTGGAAGGCGCCTGAGTTCCCATCTTATCTAGCTTTATTATACCATTATGATGAGGCTTTGATGTTCGTGTGATGAAGGATTTCCAGTCTCCAGGAATAAGTCCCTTTTCCGAACAATACAAGTATGAAATTGGTTTGAAGAGAAAGTTTATCTTGTTATCTGTTTCCTACTTTTCATCTAGTATCCATTTTTCCTCCTCTCTTTCTTACCTTATATTTCTTTTTCTCATTGTTTATATAGTGTACTTCTCATGTTTTCTTACTGTCGTTCGTATTTAATATTTTTACTCGCACAACTGTCTGTTAAGGGCTAAAAGGGGTGCTAACCTTGCTTCAAAAAGAAAATAATTTCCCTCAGAATTTACAAATGCACTTGACCTAGCACAGATTACTTTTTAATTGTTATGTGTTCAATTTCCTCACCTGTGACCATCTCTGTTGACCAGCTCCTTGCGAAGACGCTTTTTGAAGTCAGCCGAGTCATCTCTGGCTCGCCCATTACTAAGTACGTGGCTTTCATCCACTGGACTGGCGCACTGGGGACACAAACGGATGTGAAAATTTATGGGACACGGAAATAACATCTTACCGTGTTACAGCTCTGTGTCTAGTAAACATCTTTAACTCTAGAAAACGTTTCCCAAGTGAATAACATTAAATATGCCGAATAGCGTCGAAAATCATTTGTGATGCAGGACAAAAGACACCAGTGCCAATTTGAATGTAACATCTCCATAACACCAGTGCGATTTATGCATACTTTGTTAAAAGTTGAACGTATGTTTTTATGTGCTGGGCCGGGATAATGTCGGCTGTACTGTGAGTCGCTACGGGCAGGACGGTTCGGGCTTCTACTCCCGGTGGGTGATAGCGCTTTCCCCTTCTCGTCACTCGCCAGGCTGGCCGTACAGCCCACCCAGCTTCCTGTTCAATGGGTTCCGATTCTCTTTTCCCGAGCGTAAAGGTGCCCTGGCGTGGCGTTGTCAGTCTACTCCAGCTGTAGCGCCGAAGTTAAGGATGGCTAGAGCTACATATCTAATCCCTCAGTGTACCTGAATTGGGATGTTACGGGGCGTCCGTATGTTTTTGTTCACAGCCTCAAAGATAATGATGTGTCTAGTATTATGCAGCAGTATCGTGTTGCAAGTACTTATAAAATTAGTAGAGGCATCGGGGTCGGGTCCATTGTCCTTCCGAGGTGTTATATCATTATTTGATAATTTACAATTCCGGATTTGTTCCGAATTATAACAGACCAGATGGCTTAATAGGTGACGACTAAAACAGAAAAACATTTGTGTTTACGTGATCGAGTTATGGCAACCAGTATTACCTACAGTCAGCAGTTAATGTTAGACGTGCAGTTCTTTTCCTGTTAATGATAATGGTGTTCATAACACCAGGTTATAGCTATTGGACGGTCACAGAATGCCCGTCAGGTTCTCACCGCCGAGTCGTCATCTCCGTCCTTGTTGTCGGGCGTCGCGTCACAGCTGGCGGCCGTCTCGTCCGTCACCGTGCCGTTACGGACATCCGGCGTTGCTGGGCGGAACTGGAAGCAGCAAGAGACACACAACTTATACGCGGTGTTTCCAGAATTCGTGGACAAATTTCAGAAATGAGTTACCCACACAAAAACACGGAAAAGAGTTCATGTCAACATGTGTCGGCAAACAATTTTCAAGGTACAGCCCAACAACTTGTTGAGCTCAGTAACATTTTTATATGTAAGGACGCTTAAAGACCATAGTGTGCTCAGCTGCAATTGAAATTGAAGAGACGCTTCACCAACGAAATCTGGATGCCTGCCAACCATTCTTAATCGCCCCGGGGCCTTTGAAAGGGCGTGGACATTCCACGATTGGACGTGTGCATGGGTGCGTTGATTAAGGTGAGGATATTGTGAGAATGTGTTGCGTGTCAACTGCGACTTAATAAACAACAGTAACTCAATAGTTACTAAACTCGGAACTCATGTGGTAAAGGTAATATGTCAGTTGCAAGTAAAATATTGCGTAGTTAAGGCACTTGTTGTTGATATAATCTTTCAGTGAAATTCAAAAACTTCTCATTTCCAGGCATATGTTTACATGAACTTTTTCTTTGTTTTGATGTGAATAAATGACTCTTGAAGTTTGTCCAAGTATATTAGATACACTCTGTATAATTGCATTTCAGAAACCTTAGAGGAGCTTTTGTTATTAAAATTAATGAAGGCAGGTTTATGAAGAAACTTTCTTGTAACGAAGGCTGCAAATAAAATGTTCAATAATCCTCTTAAATTCAGTGTAAAGTAGTCTGTATCTGGAAAAATTATTCTCTACTCCATGGCTAGAAATGGAAGAGTAGATTACTTTAGTAATGACTTGGGGAAGAAGAATTAGCCGAACGCATAATATGTGTTCACAAAGGCGAATTTGATATCTGAATACAATTAATTACTTTCTCACTGGTCTTGCTGCTCTTGTCAGTTGATATCCCGAACATTCTTACCTGTCGCCCTATGAAATATACTATCGGAAATAGACAATTTTCTGATGATTAGGGAGTTACCCGAAGAGATTTTAACGTGGTTGCCTACTGCAGAGTCCCTTCACAGAACCTAGTACTTCCTAACGACCAGTCTTTAATGTGCTGTTGGCACTCTGTAACGAGGTTTAAGAAACAATACACGTACACACACTTAAACAAATGCACACGCTTAGCTCGCAGCTACCTTTGATAAGCTTAAGGTCACCAAGTAAGTTGGCTGAAGTTGCAATGTTTTGATTTCTTTTCTGGACGCTTTATGGCCGAATTTATGCAGAGACATCAGATGTCCGGTTTCATTGTGATATTTCTCGGTCACTCCAGGTGATCCCCTTATGGGACCTTATTTAGGCCCCGACCGATCCCTTTTACATTTTCCCGAATCATTATTCACCAGTCACCCTGCGATTTAACGCTGTGTTATAATTCCAGCCACTAGCAGCAGCGTAAAATGGACAGTAAATGAAAAATAAGATTTTTGGGTCAAAAACCTTCCCATTTAGCCTTGTGGGAAGAAGACATAAATACTTATGCACTCGCTAGGTGCGCCTGAGAAGTGAAGGAGCAGTTATTTGCAGGGCTGTGGAGTCGGTACATAAAACCTCCGACTCCGACTCGTGAATTTTTAAATCTCCGACTCCTCAATTTTTAAATCTCCGACTCCGACTCCTGTCCCTTCATAAAAGCTCAATATGTATTATATAATAATGGTAAATATACTAAATGGTAAATTGTATCTTAAGACTTTTCATCACCACCCCGTGAATCATCAGGCTACTTTTTAGACTTCTAACCTACATTTAAGTATACGTGTAGTGGTTATTGTTGCTAGTATGTATTTAAGATTTTATATCGAGGTTGGAGTCTCAGTCGGTACATTTTTACTGACTCCGATTCCGAGTGTACCCAAAACTCCTTCCGATTTCGACTCCGATTCGGACTCCACAGCCCTGGTTATTTGTCGTGAGACCTTTTAAAATCCCTCCCTCGTGTATGCACAATCCCACCGACAAGCGACAAATACGCAAAGCCAGTGTTGCCTGGTGGTTATGTCGTGGAACTACAGAGTGGTGCAGCACCAAATCCATTCATTTAAGATGTCATGATATTTTTTGTAATACACTTCCACACTGTCTACGTCTATTTTATTCGCTAATGTAACTAATAAAGTACACAAATTCATAATCACATATATTTGTTATTAAACTTTTCACATAAGTTTCGGCCCTTCTCGGCCCTTTTTAAGAAGGCCATTGTAAATAGTTTTGGAAGACCTTATATGTCAAGAAGTTAAAACTAAAAATATTTGTGTTGATTTTTGCACTAAAGTATATGCATCTAGGAAACACATGTTTATAATTTTCTAGGAAATATTCTTACTATTTTATTATTTTAAATTACATTAGCTTATATTGCATTTACGTCTTTTATTGTAGGTAAAAGTATATGAAAGTGTTGAGGGGCCCTGGGGCCCACTTAGCCTCCTGTAAAATGTGTAACGGGCATCTTTTCCAGTGGTAAAGCGGCCGGGGCGTGGCGTTGACCACCCACCCTCATCTAGGGCCGAGGTTAAAGAAAACGCAGAGGTATACATCTACTATCGCCCTGTGCTGTAGGATGAGCCTTACCTTTACGTTTTAAAATTCTTGAGTACCTTCCAAAAGCATTCAGATTGGTTTCCCTGAAGAAGGCCAAGAAGAGCGCAACATGTGGGAGGCGAAGTTGAATAATAAATGCATTTCTTATTCACGCATTTGTGTACTTTGTTAGTTGCATTGTTAGATCACATGATTTGTTTATTATCTACAAGCATCTAATTTGACCAATGTATCCGCGCCACATAAATACTGGACCGTGAACGAGTTAATTAATAATGGGGTCCGTATATCCATTTTAACAAATTCCATGGCGCGGAGTTCTTCTTGAGAACGCAATAGTTCTTGAGCTAGTCAAATTCCCCGAATGTTATGGAACCCGAAGTTTTCTTTACGGCATTCACAAGAACCAGTCACTGATCTCTATCCCTAACAAGATTAATCCAATCCATGTCCCCCCTCCCCCAATTCTATTTCTTTGCGGTACAGCCTAATAGTATGCTACCATCTAGGCACGGGTCTTCCAAGTAATCTCTTTCTTCAGGTTTACTGACCAGGGACCTGTACGCGTTGCTGTTCTGCCCCAGAGCTTGCCTTATGCCTCTCCTATCTCTTCTTTCTTCATGTTGTCACTTTTAGGATATTTGGCGATGAGTACAAATTATGAAGCTTCTCACTATGTAACGTTCTCCATTCTTCTCTTACTTCCTCTCTCTCAAGCCCTGACATCTTCCTCACCACTCTATCCTCAGACAAACTCGGCCAATATCCTTTTCTTAATTCTTTGTTGCTTATGCTTTCGGATAATTAATTTCCATAAAAATGTTAATGTACAAAAACAAAGCAGACAAACTATATGAGTCATGAATGAACAGCTGAGTGAATGCTTATAATGTTTTTCGTTTTACATTATTTTGGCTGGGATGATTTGATTAAATATGTTACTTCTACAGCCCTGAGCCAAATAAAACAGAGTTTGCGACTGTCACTTGGTGAAGAAAACTGGAATGTACAAATGCTTTAATATCTTTCTCTGAGTTACAGTGTGTGAACAGCAATTACACGCGTCAAATATTTCCCAATATTTTGAGGCTGAAGATCCGTAGGAGCACTTTCTTTAACTCTCTTTTGTTAGTGAAACGTGACTGCAGAACGCACGTCAATTAGCGCTGTCAGAGTGCCGTGACAATCTCTCACGGACCGCACCTAGTTCCAAGTGTACGCGTAATGTACAGTTTAAAAAAACCCTACCCTTGAATATTACCGTATTTTGGGAAGTAACGAAGTGTAGCTCCGTAGAAGTCTTCCGTCGTTTTGGGGGTATTTGTCACCAACGTCAGGCTAGAATTTTCTTCAGAAATATCGGAAAATTTCAACCATCCTATACAGTGCTATCTTTCAGGTGAATGTAATCTCCGTGGACACCGCCTTCAGAACCTCAAGCCTCACGCATATTCTTATTTGTGTGTCGAAATTTTTATATATGTTTATGCTATAATACGGAGAGTTCTTGTAATGCGACACGGAGCAGAACTGAGCAGCGCAGAACCGTGGGTGTCATCGGTCGCTGTGCAACAACAATGTAATCTGCCATATGGCCAGCAATTCCGCCATATAAAACGCTCTGTATATTACACTTTGTTAGTGTATATTCAGTGATCGGGTTTGTAGAGTCTGTGTGCGGCTTCTGCTTTAAGCTGAACACTCTGTATAATTGATCATAAAGAAATCGGTTACGAGGTCGTATACTTCATTTATATTGCTCTGAACAGGGGCAAGTGGCATACTCCTCTGAACGCGGTAATGAACCTAAGGATCCCGTAATTGACAGAGCAGCTGAAATACGAGTAGCTGAGAGAAATGTCAGGTTCTTAAGAAGGGCTGTTCCCATGAAGTTCTTTCATAAACATACATTCCCCGATTTAAGCAATCTCAAGTTACACAGTTTTTGAAATTGGAAGAAAATTGAAACGATAACTTTTTAAAACGCGCGCCGAGTATTTCTTTGCAGGTAATGAAAACATAGCGAGGTGAGGCTGGCGGGAAGATACTGCTGGGCGATAACACAGCTCATGGGGCGGTCAAGTTGTGGCCTATCATGTTCCAGGATGTTGGAGTTGGATTTCAGCTGGGCTTCTTTTGTATAGCCTCTAGATATATAGTTTACCATATGTATATTCAGTTCCGACTTGCGCAAAGTTTGACTTGGTACCGGAACTTGCGGAGCGTCGTTACCACTGCGTAAGTCGAGAAGTCTGTAAAGCTAATAAATAACATGAAAATATAAAAAGGCATTTTGTGCTGGCAGTCACAGACCAAAGCCCATTCCGAATATTACTCTCCAGTGTCTCATCTAAAAACCTATAAACTGAAATATATCTACGCTTGTTAAGTTTACTGCCTCTTGTTTTCCGTTGTGGTGTGAGAGTTTATCTTTCGTGGAAAGGCAGGAGCCTAGACTTGAGGGTCGTTCAGTCTGGGTGTTGAGGAGAATATTTGGTTCCATGCAACGTATAGCACGTACATAGTGCACGTAGCAAGCACATTACTCGTGTAACACGTAGGCGGGGCATGTACCACGGACCTTAGATAAATCTGAAATAAAATACATTAATTGTTACCTGGGTGAATAAACGTCATTTCGACACTAGTTGTAATATAATATGTTCTTGCCTATTCATCTCTTATGGGACGAATATTTTTTTTTCCTAGGCGGAGTTACAGGCCAAATAAAGGCGAATGACTTTCATAACCACCTCGAATGTGGGTCGCATACGTTTATCTCTATTTGAGGAGTAGTTACAGAGCAGCTGGTATGAGTGTTCCAGAAGTATAGGTGTGTCGATTATTTGAACTCAATCTCATCGGGCTACGTATTTGAGCTGCAGGAATAGATCAGTATTCTCAACGGTAAATGCTGTTTGGACGTTGAATAAAAGTGTAGGCTAAGTACAAGAAATTCTGGAGGGTAATTGCATCTTTGCTTGCAGTTGGAACAGAATTTATACCCCGTACAAACTGCTAAACAGTTGACTGTCTAAAGGTGTGTGAAAACGGACCGGGCTAGTGTAGTCAGTATACCGACTCGCTACGGTCTGGACGTTCCGGGGATCGAACCCGTTTGGAGGCGAGAATTTCCGCACCCGTCCTGACTGGTCCAGGGGCCCACTTAACATCCTATACAATAGGTACCAGGACTGTTTCTCGGGGGGTAAAGCAGCCGGGGGGGGGGTCTTTGACCACCCACCCCCGTCTAGAGCCGAGGTTAAAGAAAGAGTGGAGCTATAACTCTGCTTCCCATTTGGACAATCGTTGCCTATTCTGTTGTTTCTGTAGATATTGATTGCAATAAATTAAGGGTACTTGCTTTCCGCTCGGCTAGCTTTCTGGCGGCAGGACTGTTACTGTTTGTTACACCTCCTGTTTGTACAAGCAGTACTTACTTACCGGTTTGATGGCTTTGACGATGAAGAAAGTTTTTATTCCGGCCATACGCAGGGTCTCTTCCCGTTTCTCTCCTAGTGCAGGCTCCACTTCAAATTCCCCGTTCAGGTAACTAAGAGTCTTCTCAGAGATGTGCACACGCCTGCAGATAAAACAAAGTAACTCAACACAGCACCTTAGTTTCACCGTCAATCTTATCCCTTTCCCTTTAAAACAAGGAACTTGGTCTATTTTGTGTGTGACGCCTTGCCATCGCTCTGAGGAGGTTAGTCACCCTCTTTTCCCTGGGGAGGCAAGGGTTCAATCTGAGTCCAGTCCGTGTGGCATTTGTCGTGGGAAAAGTGTCTCTGGGTCAAGAATTTCTCCGAAAACTTCGGGCTCCCCGTCTCAGTGTCATTCCACAAAGGCATCGTATTCATTCATCTACCACCGACTTTATATTCTTCATAATAGACAGCGCTGTTAATTAATACACTTAAGATGACACTAAATATATGCAAGCTAAAATCGGAATGAGACCTCAGTGGACCTCTGAAGGCCCAGTGGTAACTGTGTGTAGGCTACTACTGCTCTGGTAACTGTGTGTAGGCTACTACTGCTCTGGTAACTGTGTGTAGGCTACTATTGCTCTGGTAACTGTGTGTAGGCTACTACTGCTCTGGTAACTGTGTGTAGGCTACTACTGCTCTGGTAACTGTGTAGGCTACTACTGCTCTGGTAACTGTGTGTATGCTACTACTGCTCTGGTAACTGTGTGTAGGCTACTACTGCTCTGGTAACTGTGTGTAGGCTACTATTGCTCTGGTAACTGTGTGTAGGCTACTATTGCTCTGGTAACTGTGTGTAGGCTACTATTGCTCTGGTAACTGTGTGTAGGCTACTACTGCTCTGGTAACTGTGTGTAGGCTACTACTGCTGTAACTTCAAGAAAGTCTGCGTTTTATCACAGCAGTTCATTTACGTGATAATAAACGAAGCACTATCTCTGGATATAAAAGGATTGTATTATTCTTGCCTTATTTTTTAGCCATGTTATTTCCAACATGTATCGTCTTGTACTCAGCCATCGTCAAATCGAAAAATGTCTGATATAACATTGTAAATCGCGAAGAAGGAACAATACTATCCACAAAACTACACAGATCGATTGTCATTTATAAGTTAGTGCAAGGCAGATATGAATTTAAACATGTATTTTTGTTTTCTGTGAGTATTAGAATTATCAAGGACAATGTGGCTCAACAACACTGACGGGCTTTTCTTTATAACCTGGGAAGAACTTAATTTTTACATATGATTTAGATGAATTTAGGTCTTTAAAGCGTTGAAAGTGTAATATAAGGAAATTTCTTAGTTCTTTGTGCCCAAGAAGATCTTGAATTTTGATGTTCCTGTGGTTAGAGGATCTGTCTGTCCAATGGGTAAAACCATGGGTTTCTGTCAGCATAGACAGCCTCCTTATCCAGCTTATTATATCTCAGTTATCACGTAAGAAAATTGTGACATTGTGTAATTTGAGTTACACTTCATCATAAAATTGGCTTGCTAAATTTAATGATGCACGTTTTTGAAGACGTTCTATGCACAATCCATTAGTCCTGAATATTCCACCCCTGCAAAAATATGCGTGGCAATTATGTGTTTATATTACTGGAGCAGTTTCCGTTAGTGTAGGTCCGTTATTTTACTGAACTGACTGCATAAAATATGAACATCCTCATTGCATTCTCCAAGGAGTTATGGTTTAGTCATAACTTAAGATTGGACTGCCGAATGGAGTACATTAACAAAGAGTTTTGAATTGCTAAAGATGTGGAAGCCCAGGTGATGGCGGCGGCGGCCGCATATTTGTGTTCGTTTGCTGCGATTATACATTCAGGTGTCTACTTTTGACCAAACAAATGTGTAATGTAAATACTTATCTTTCTTAATTTTTCTTCCTTTCTGTGTGGTCACGTGAAAAGAGGCAGTGTAACGTCTATAGGCCTAACATGCAAAGTGACGTACAGGCGCCACTGTTTCATCACTAGGAAATAATATACATAAAGTATGAAGCCATATAATATAGGCCTATATGTCCCAGACTTATGACCACAAGACTCAACGGCCGTACGTGCGAATAATAGAAAGGCATATATGAGCAGGTCTTTTAAATTTTAGGACCTGAGTTTAATAACAAGTTATATATATTTCTGTTTATTGGAGTTTTCTAACTTTTCTTTTTGAATGAAAAATGGGAAATTCATTTATTAAGGCTCATAAAAGATGTGTGAGGTCGCATATTATTGTGTAGCAGTAGGTATATCACTTAAGCATATTTTGACAAATTCCATCCATCCACAACAGCTTGAAAGCAGTATATGCAGAAATACATATTTCGAAATCCTTGAGGATTTTCTCTTTTTATTTCCGTTCAAATCCCTGGTCCATTTACGTTAAAACTGTGAGAAGCATACAAATTTCCCACAGTATCTTCCCAGTCCTATAATGTGTCTAACGTGTCGAATATTGTATTCAATTAGTTGCGGCGTTCACCTTTTAATTTGCTATTAATAGTTTCACAACTCTTAAAACCGTTGTAAATAAATAATGATTCTTTTTACCATCAATCAATAACCCTATACACACACCACTTTATAAGTTATAACCGTTTTTTACAGATCGGGCTTGTGTAAAAGTATTGGAGAGGTAGTGGGTTTGCATTTCGACTGTATTGGCTCACGTCTTTCGTGATTTTCCTTACTTTCTCAAGCAAGTTTTAGTATAATATAAAATGGGAAGTTGCCACTTTCTTTCAAATAATTCTTCATTGGCATACCAGTGTTACCGACCCTGTTGTACTTGCTGATGAAGGTGGCTAAATAATAGGCAGGCTACAAATGCCAACAGGTACAAGCGAAGATAGTAGCAAACTGATTATTCGTGTTAAATTTATACCCAAGTTGTAGAGCAACTGCGTGCAGTACGGTGACAGTCAGTTAAGTAGTTACCCAGTTCCTGGCAGTGTATGGAATTGTAAGATGTATTGACTTGTTCGCAAGATCACGTCCGTGAATCGTCTCGCAGTTTGGCCCAAAAGGTAACACTTCTCAGTGGACTGTAAGGTGCACGTTTGAAATTTAGGCCAGGACACCAGCTACACGGAGTAACGTTTTCCGATGTTTTTATCAACCCGACCGTGCGGTATAGTATCTTAAACTAGGCTTCGACCGCTTCCCTCCACTTCCTCTGAAGGTTATTTATCGTCCACATATTCAATATTATACACCCTCAATTACTGGCAGCGTCGTTAAGTAAAATATTAGCAGGCCAATAGGCCCGCCCTGAGCCGATACAATTCAGACCACACGCTTCCGTGTCAAGATTCTGTTTAATATTATCCTCCCAGTTGTATGTAAATCTCTCAAGTGGTTCCTTCCGGTGGCTTATTCCGAGTGACTGTTTCACGCTCTTCACGTCGTTATACATGTTTCATCTCCCACATAATGTTTGTTGCTCATCAGTTTTCTTTGGTATATTTTTTTGTTCTCCGTCCTGTCTTTGCCTTATTGTTAAACCGAAGTTTGTAAATGTAACTCAGTTATACTGTCGCTCAAAAGTACAAGGGTGTTGCTTAACAAAGTTTTCCAAATGATGTGGCATCAGACGTGACACATGAATAGTGAAACGTCTCGCGTTGCTAAGGCCAAGTTACCCTCATGTGCGTTTTCTTGCTGGTCATCTGGTTGAAGATTGTGGACTCTTCAAGTATAAATTAAGGTTCACTGCGATACCACTCCTAGCTTCCTCCGAAACTTGAGTATCTACCAACCAACGCATAGTCATATAAGTTTTTAGTTTCTTTTCGGAAAGTAGAACAGAAATTCCTTAAAAGTTTTGAAATGTGGCGCTGGAGATGGATGGAAAAGATCAGTTTGACCGATCGTGCTAAAGTTAAGTATTAATTATATAGTGCCAAGGAGGAATGGAAAATCGTGCAAACAATAAAAAGAAGGAAGGCTAACTGGATTGGTCATATCTTGCGTAGGAACAACCTTCTAAAACGCGATATCGAAGGAAAGATAGAAGGAGAAATACAAGTGATGGGAAGACGAGGAAGAAGACTAAGCAGCTACTGGATGACCTTAGGGAAAAGAGAGGATGGCGAAAATTGAAACAGGAAGCACTAGATCGCACTGTCCGGATAACTCGCTCTGGGAGAGGCTATGGGCCTGTCTTAAGACAGACTACGTGATTATGATTGTTACTCAGATGGTCTTCTTGATTTCTACCCTGCACATTGCGTTTGTTTAGACTTTTCGGAGGAACGTGCTGCCTCTGTTTCCGGTGTGACTGAGTGTGGTTCAAGTGTGTGATTCAGCGTCCGAAGTGTTGGAAAAAAGACCTGGTACTACAGGGTGTAAAGTCTCAGAAGACCGTGGTCTGAGTACGCCAAATCATACACCAGAAATGTGTAGTCCCGGGAAGCCCTCGCCGTAAGCACGGCAAATCTTCATCTGTGCGTGCGTCGTTGGGTATAATTTCTTAACACCGAAAGACGACATAGTGTAAGGTAACTCAGGTACTCTGATGTTTACTAGACGTGGAATTTTCTGTGGGTAGAATCACTAGAAAAGTTCTCCCCTCAATAATTCTGTTTTTGCTCTGGATAATAAGGCATCTGTTTCCTGTAAATCCTATCTTGATACAGTTCTCAAGTTGGAGAACTTTTAGCATCCAATGAAATCCAACAATTTATATCCGAGAAATGGATGAGGTAACTTTTGTGATGAATGAAAGATATCAAAGAATACGAAGTAAGACGTGAAGTTGCCTTCCATCAGGCGCTCCAATTCACTTCATATACAGTGTGCACCTTAACGCCTGAAAATGTTTATGTAGGTCAGAAACAAGTTTAGAAAGTTTATGCTTTATCTTGGGCGTGCCATGATTTCAGTCCTGTTTCATTTACACACAGTAACTCTTTTCTGTATACTCAGGTTTTGATCCCTGTTGTTGCTAATTCTGCTTATACGTTTTCACATTTCTTCCTTTATTAATCAAAACCCAGTCATTTAATTTAGTTTTAGAATTTTTTAAACGTTTTAAAATTGACTGATTTTAAAAGTCGTAAAATCTAACTATAAAATATTGAAACTGGTATATCAGTCGATCCGTTTGCATCCCATATCTCACTTTCCTGTGTGTTTTTATTTGCAGTTTTCTCTAGATATGTATGAACATTTCTCTCTTTCCCAAGTGTACTAATCATATTATCTTGTATTATCTTGTTCTTGTATTAATATTCAGTGTTACTGATAAGATCTTTGATCTGATCCGTCTGCAAACTATATGAGTGGTCTGTCCCCTTCCTTAGTAAGTACTTCGTAGAGCATCCGTCAGTATCCATAAGTCTTCTGATCCCTGGAGGATAATGATTTCAGTTGTATCTTATACAATTTATCCCTTTTTAAAGCTATTCCATTACAGGGGTGGACAGACCCTTAGGGTTCCAGGAGGTTGAAGTTCCCAGATTTTAAGACAGTCGGCACATGAGGTTGGTAAGGTTGTCAGCCCTACGCACCGGCCACCTTTACGCCTGAGGAAATATTCCTGGTATTGATTTCTGTCAGTGGCTGAGTTCACCCCAGGGCCATAATGCGGCCGGAAGGATTATATGAATGAAAAATCCAGTGACACGATCGGGAATAATTGATCCCTTCACTTAGTTCGAAAATATGTAAGTTTCCTCTTGTGCGTTCAGTTTGTCCTTCGTGTAGTAACAACTTCGTACATTGAGAGTATTTCCGGAATGCAGTTTCAGAAGTTGTACCTTTTAAAATAAAACCTGGTGGTTACAGAACGTACCACCAGGTTTAATATTAAAAAATATTACGTCGCGTTTACAGAGTTTATTTGCTTTTTATGTTTCTGAGAACAACTTGCGATTATTTCCCTATATAGCGTTAACTTATTGGTCTTCATAAAGCAGGCGGTGTGTGTTTACCGAGCGGTACGACGTGCATCTTTTATATAAGGCAGTTTAGGCCAATTTTTTGTCTATAAGGGGTTGAACTGTCTTTCCTTTACTTGTCATCACCACCGACATTTCGCACTTATACCATGTCGACTGAAACCGCCGTTGTTTTTTTTTAATTTTCTTATATGTCTAATGATTTTTCTTAATTAAACTTCCTTTTGTTGTGCGACACGCGTAGTTGTACTTAGATACTTCATTAGAGATCCTAAATTAATTTCATGATACTGTTTGTTCTATTGACGATAGTGGATATCCTGTAATATAGGGTTTCTTTATCATAAAACTGGATATTTTTGTTGTAATTTACTTCAGCATTTCACGTTAAACTTTTGGGGCAATGAAGCCATAGTTCGTTTGCTTTTCATTAGGTAGTGCGGTGCAGTGTTTAGCATCCTATATCTCATTCTAGGAAGTCTGAAAT
Source organism: Coptotermes formosanus (assembly GCA_013340265.1). Taxonomy (NCBI): domain Eukaryota; kingdom Metazoa; phylum Arthropoda; class Insecta; order Blattodea; family Rhinotermitidae; genus Coptotermes; species Coptotermes formosanus. The sequence goes on along the minus strand of BLKM01000502.1, from coordinate 759,072 downwards.
TGAATTATCAACCTGAACTGTGGCTATTCTGTCAGAAGTTTTTTGGAGTTTCTTTCCATTTATACAGGAAAATGTCAAGGTAGTAAATACAATTTTTTGTACCTTAAAAATTCTTGTTCACAAACCGTTCTAGTCTTCGAGGCTGCGATGCCTAAACATCTTAATTATTTACTTTTCACTTAATTTGTGACTTCAGCGTCACAGTTTTTGTGACGTAAAGTATTGGGAAACTGGTGAATAATGAATTACTCTCCCAGAACTTCCTGGAGAGACTAAGATAGATCCACCAGTGTGAGATTCGAAGGGGCACCGACCACATGCAAGTCAGAAGTGTCAGTGTTTGAGCGAACCGCCCTGACGCTTAAGTAACTGATAACGCGTCGCTAAAGAAGAGGAAGACAATCAAATTGCTTACTTTTATCGTATTACATGTATACTGCACACTAACTTACCCAGGAAGGCCGCTGCTCTCCATTTTGTTTGCCAATTCCACGTCCTTGGAGTAGACATCGAACTGCCACTGCCTTTGTCCCAGCACTCCAGCTAGCACAGCCCCGGTGTGGATCCCCACTCGCATGTCCACAGGAGAGTTAGTCTTCTGCTGCACATATCTGCGTATATAAATAATGAGCTTAATTTGGGTCTGTTCTCTTGCAAGTGACTGCTCCTAATGCCACAGGGAACATATATGTTCATTAGTAGAATTCCTGTTACATGCTGTTACTGAACATGTTCTCGCCTTTTATAGCATGGGGTTTTCCCGAGGTTAAAGCGGTGGCATTTATCTAAGAATTTACGTGTTTTAGTATAGAATCCATAAAATATTCACAAAATAAAAGGACAATAAGTGGCTGAACAGAAATTATGACCTTCATATCTCAGCGCCTTATACTTCGAGCCACTTTCACAGTATTGAGAACAAAACAAAGCACTTCGTTAACATGTGCAATATTTATACAAGGCCGACACAGACATGAAGTTCGCTCACCAACTCTCGCAAACGTGTCTCTTGGATAATATAACGTGGAGGGAAATCCTTCCGACACACATTTTTCAGGTGAGATTTTAAGTTCAAGTGACGTTTGCTATAAAGAATTCCATCTTCTCGGGTGTGTTGATGTGGTAGATACATGCCAAATTTTCGGAGGAAACTTGTACTGTACCTCCTTTCTCAGAGTAGAAAAAGCATCCATGCAAGAATGATCAATTATACAGGGTGTAACTGAATAATTGTTACAAACTTTTACAGGATGCAGAAAGGGTCAAGGGGGGGGGGGGAAGTTTGAGACAGCGAACATGTGCTCGGAAATGTCTCCTTCATATCGAAATCGGCATCGATACAGCGGCTGGAGCGTACGCAACCCGCGAGGTGCCTCCTTTTTACCTTTCTTTTCACAAATCTTTGTTGGTTGTGCTTTGTGTGTATTGTTTTAATGCTATTACTTTCAATTAATTACACGAGAGCTGTTGGAATTGCCGGCTACCGACTTCATTGCAGGCATTACAGCGACGCTCCATGTTCTGGCGCGGCCTGTCAAAGATGCCCGACCTCTTATGAACCTTTCACAAGCTGCTACAATTCTATCTACCAGATTATTTTTTGTTTCCACTGGGGTCTCGTAAGTGAGGCTTGACGTGACCCAAAATGAAGAAATACCGACGCCAATTTCGGTATAAAGGAGACCGTGCGACAAAATATTGCTTGTCCGATATTGCTCCGCTTGATCCCACATACAACCGCTGAAATTTCGTAAAATCTGTTCAGTTACACCCTGTGTACGGAAGGGTGTTAAAGAGCGAAATGATGCAAACGGGCGGCTTAGGCGTAATCTTCTCTCGTGAAGACGGAGAGACGTGTTTCCGTGAAATGTTTGTTTCTACCTAACATGCTATATTGTGGCGCTTCTCAGAACACGGTAATCTCTGCGTAACGTTTCGAATCCATTCTTCAACCTACGCATATGCTATGCTCGCTACATATTTACCCCCTCTTTTAAACAATACATACTTGGTATGAAATGTAATATTCGAAATATTTCATCTGTGGTCCTCGACTAAATTATTTCTGCGATGCGGTGGACACGTTAACAGTTACTTCGAATGCCGGCTTACGTCAGTCTCTTGCACACTCAACAGAAGCTAGCTGTAAGAATAAAAAATCCCGCTTGACCAGTCATGTTGTAGTAATTTACGTGTGAATTTCTGTATATATGTGTTTGTGTGTGTGTGTGTGTGTGTGTGTGTGTGTGTGTGTGTGTGTGTGGAGAGAGGGGATTCCTTATGACGTAGCTTGAAGACCTTATAAAACTGCCTACTTTATTGGCAAACCCAGGAATATTTTCTCCCTACAGTAGTACAAACCTCAAACCGAAGAAAAATTGAATTAAAATATCGGCAGAAGTTCAGTAGTTGTGCAAAAGTGTGTACGTAAATCTTTCTATATCGTGAACTAGAAACAAGAATTATGTACGGCATTCATTTCTGATTCTTCTCAGTTACAGCATCGTTATGGACTGAGATTAACCCGAATTATATTTAAAGATTCAGTTCGTACCTCGTAGTAAACATACAGCACTTGGCTTACAAAAGAAAGAAACAAATGTCTGTTGGTTCTGAGAAATTTCGTTAACACTCTATCCGGACATGAAAATTTGCTGGTGCAAAAGATCATGCATGGAATGATGTGCTAGGAAGGAGTGAAGCAGAATAGCGTGGTTGTTAGCAGGAGTGTAAACACTGAAAGAAATTTGGAAGAAAAGTGGATGCAGGAAGATTTCCGTTATATTTAGGCGTAAAGGATGTCAAACATATGTTGATATGTTACCCAGAAACTATAAAATTGAAAAGGGAATTTATAAACGAAAACGGCAGAATATTAGCGAGAAGTAGTTTATAAGAAAATATTAAGATGTACTAACAAAGAAATGGTTATAGATTTAGGAAGATATTTAGAAGAAGAAGTTAAATATAAGTGGTTTAATGAGATATAGATTTGGAAATAGAATTTGCATTTAGATGGAGAAGGCGCTACCACGGTCACAACCCGAATTTAATCGGATGGTAGCCCCCAGGAAAGAAGGTGGGACTGAACTCGATGATTATGATGATAAATTCATAACCAATAATACAGGATGGTGATTTAATGACAGTGAAATCTAATATGTACTGAAGTAAATGCTTACACAACATATTTGTCCTTGCCGCAGCAGGATAATTTGATTAATGATTTAAGAATACGTGTATGTAAAATTATTTACAGTTTGTAGAAGTCGGTCATTCCATTGAAAATGCGTAAAAGGCATGGACTCCGTTCACAGTGTCAATGAATAGGGCGTTTTATATTTTATCCATACTCATAGCGAATGACGTTCGACGTTCAGTCAGACCATGCAGCTTGTGTTTAAAAGTGGGGCACTGAAACCCAACCATCATTACATTCAAAATCCTGCAACCGCGGACCGCATCAGCAGGGCTTTTACCCCTAATCTGTTGTAACAGGGAGAGACTTAGTTCTCTCTGCATGAGGCTTAATTTTAGGTTCACTCTGCGTCCATTCACTGCAGGTGTAGGACAGTCATGCTTTTTGCTCAGCTTCATATTTAACCATAGCGTAGCAATGCTGAATTCAGCTCGTTTTAAATCGTTTCCATACATCGGTATACTCAAAATTCCTTCCCCGTACTGCCTACTCTTCTACCCCGATGACAAGGGCATGTGTACCTGTCTACCATACTTAACGTCGTCATATTTCACACATCTGCATTATCATGAATGGCATAATATTTAAGCTGTAATTCAGAGGATTTTGAAGTAAATCTTAAATTTTTAGAAAGCGTGCTTTATTTTGGGACCCTATCATTGTACGTCTTGAATACAGCTCCAGACGTCTTAATTCCAATTCTTATTACTTATTTCGCAATACAAGTTTATTGTTGAAGTTCCTATAGAATATTTCTACAGCAATTCATTACTGTTTTTTTTTTTTACCTAAACTAACACAGCCTTACATTCCCTCCCATCTCTCCTTCCCAGTGAATCGTAATCTCCCTGAATGGTAGCTATTGTGCTTCCTGCACTCCTACACGTCTAACTTAAAATTTTCTCATTTAGATTTATTATTAAATATTTACGGTGTCTCTACTTACAGGCCTACGTCTTTGCATTTTTTTCAGTTCGTAGACGGTTCGTCTGAAAGGATGTAATTTGATATTAAGCTCTCAGTACTTTATGTCGATAAATATTTCGATTAACATTAAGCAGTTCAAACGCGTTAATAATAAAAACTTGTTAATTGTAAAGGCGCTAAAAGTGAAATAATGACAGAGTTCTCCCTCCATGTGAGCTTTATGATGGCGTACGGGGTAGTGAACGTATGTACTCATTCTTATCTTCTGCATTAGATGAATCGAGTCCCCAGTTTAATGCCTCGGTCGCTTTTACGCCCGGGGAAAGCACAGCAAGTACGCAACTGAACTGGAGGCTGGGTTGGCGCCAGAGATGGGCCGTGCGCTTTGGAGAAGAGATAGACCTCATGCATGTGCCGAGAATCGAAACACTATTCCTCGGAAGTCCATCCCGTAGCCTAGTTAGTATACCGACTGAACTACCCCGGCTCCATCATAATGTGTTTTGACAGAAACGAGTATGTTGTGCTTGGTATGCTACATTCTCTATCTAATCGTGTTAAGGTAGTAAACAATTTTAATTTTAGTTGGAAATTTATTCCATCCTTACTGGTACCACCACCATCACCAACGTCGCCGCCGCCGCAACCACCACCAGTACTACTACTAGTAGTAGTAGTAGTAGTAGTAGCAGTAGTAGTAGCAGTAGCAGTAGTAGTAGCAGTGGCAGTAGCAGTAGTAGTAGCAGTGGCAGTAGCAGTAGCAGCAGCATTTGCATTACTGGCACTGATGTTACTGTTACTGCTGCTCCTTGCCTAGTGCTTAGTCCAGGAGACTAGATTAAACGCACATTAATATATAAGCAGTTATCCTTCATTTTCCTGTGAGAATTCGTCACAGTGATACGTAAATTTACAACTGAATTTAATATACAAAGCCCTACACTTTACCTGCAGGATAAGGTTATGTGTTTCTTGTGACACCCAGAGCAATCTGTGACTTGTCCAGCAGCAATTATTTGGTCTCTTTAAGGGACGGGGTTTTGGCTGTCTGTGAGCTAGGAACTGGATTTGTGGGATATGGATATAGTTAGCTTCACGTTTCAGCGGGTTCAAATATAGCCACTATATTTGTCCATATAAATTTATTTAATAATTTCCCAGCATAAGAAGGAATCAAAGTGGTTACCAGAATAAAAGTAAAAAGCACGTTAGTTCTGATACATACTTGTCATAAGCAGTAAAGTGTGGAATTGCATGACATCTCCCCAAAATTTCCTATAGCAATGGAACTAAGGGACATTGTCATTGGGGCTTTGAGAAAATAAAATCTTCCCGGCCGTTTTATTGCCTATAAGTGAAATGTCCATTTTGTTTGTTCTGTTGTATGTATATTGGTTCTGCGATAATTCGTTACCGTAAGAATAAATTGGAGACATAAGGTGAGAAGGTATGGAAACAAAACCAACCGTGTCGCAGACAGTTGTGAGTTCGATTTAACCTTTTAAAGCCTAGCGGTAACTTTACGTACCATCAGGTTTAACATTAAAAAATTCTACGTGGTGCTCACATTGCGTTTATGTGTTTTGTACGGATCTCAGAACAAACAGCAACTTTTGCCTTATAAAACATTAAGCGACTGGTTTTTATAACCGAAGTGGAGAGTGTTTACAGCGCGGTACGCACTGAGTCCTTATATAAAACAGATACGCTTCGTCTTTAAAGGGTTAAACTTGCTTGTCCCAATGCATGCCTCTGCTTACACCAGGAGCATTTTGCCTTTGTCCTATTTGTTCATGCAATGAATTTGTGTTGTGTACAGCGGTGTGCAAGGAACGGTGCAGTCGGTCTACAGCACCTTCCTGTTTCTCATGCTTTTTATTTCACACAGTTTCTGATTTGTCAGATTTCAGAAATATAAATCTGCTGCAATTTACAAATAAATTCTTGAGAATAGTGTGTACGGGAGAGTAAGAAAGGTAGACAAAATTTTCAACTAAACATGAAGCACTACATGGGAAAAGTAAGACAAGAAGACAAAAGTAAAATGGATCTTCCAAACTTCGTACTTAAAACTCGAGGTTGGGTAAAAGTAGACCAAGTCTGGATCGGGTATTTGTATTATTTTCATGCAAAAGTTGAAGCCTGTAAACTCCGGAAACATAAATTGTTTATGAGATCTGCTCTCTTCTGGGATATTACATAGCGCCGAGTGGTAATCCTTTGCCGACGTTTCGGGGCAACCAATCGGTCCCATTTCAAGGGTGGAGAAGTCCAAGAAATCAGGGCTAAATTGTTTAGTTTGCATAAGAATTCAATCATTCAAGCATCCATACATGTTCCTTAGTATATAAAAACCGAGTAAATAGTTTCCACAATACAATCTGAAATTGACACGTTTTAATCACATCTTAGAGCTTATTTTGTGTTGTAAACACTGATTTGTGATTTAGGATTGGAAAAGTGTCAGGTATTTTGTTTTAATCTTTAGGGCTCTCTTGTCCCTATTTACAGAGAAATGAACTGTCCCAAAAAGAGCAATTTAATGTCACTTCAGAGTTTACTTAAGAAAATATATCGTTACTAGTCTGTTATATTAATGCCTATATATTGGGTTCAGAAACACGAGACGTGCATAAGGGCTTTTTCACACTATTCAGTGTTACAATGTCACTCTTCCTAGCCGGCAGTGTAGATAATATTTTGAAACTTGAGCGTAGAAATCCATTTGCCTAATGGAAGGCCGTTTAAATTTTCAGAGTTGGTGCACGTCTTTTTTTATTTTAAAATACCGAAACTCAGTTTTGCATAATATTAGTCTCAATAACTCAGTTGGTGTAGCGACTAGGTTATGCGTTTTATAACAAAGGAATAGTAGTTTGCTTCCCGGCTGGTGAAAGAGATTCTTGTCTTCCCCACAGCATCCAAATCGGCTCTGGGGCCCACCCGTCCAAACATCCAGTGGGTAATGGAGATGTTTCCCATGCAGCCTCAGCATTTAAGCTAACCCTTCATTTCCATATAGTGCTGCTGTTAAAAATGCGAGGAATTATGAGCATGTTCCATTACCCTATGCTTTCGTAATGTATTGCTTAAATAAGCGCAGGGAGAGCTTTCGTATTTTCATAATACGGTGTGTAGCACAAGTGGCAATTAGAAATATAGAGGCGGTGTGAGTATAGTTTCTGTACTAATCTAAAATTCCTTACGAACAAAATGAGAATCCTCGCTTCATTCCTGACGGTAGAATCAGGTCAAGGGGTTGGGCGAGCCTCATGAGACAAATGCATGAAATTGCCCTCATAGACTTCAGTAAGCCCCTTGACCTGGTTCAGCCAGAAGCAAAAGGAAGCCATTTGTGTCACCGCTTTATCAGTAAAGCAGAACATTAATTAAATTAATCACCATATTATTAAAATAGTTTCACTACTTACATGTGATGTCATTCCTTCTAAAATTAATGTTGTTTTCTCATGTATCACATTATTTACCCTATTCCTGTTTTTCCATTGCCGTTCATGACAGTTTATTTCATGTTATTTAATGCCGGTAGCTATGGCTACTGATGTATTACATTTAATGCCGGTAGCTATGGCTACTGATGTATTACGTTTATAAGAAAAACAATCTTGAATAACGGACTATCTTTCAGAACGGCAGGTCAGTCCAAATGGTCTACCCTGAATACAGAAGCATCAGGCGTCTCTGAAACGTTGTTACGTATATACCAATAGACGTGCACACCGTGTCTTGCTCCAGGAGACTGGAGTCGTCATCAGCAGCACTGTGGAAACGTCGCGTATCCCATTGTCAACACCTTTAATTACTTCTTTTTCCGAGGGTGGGAGAACAAATTTCGTAAGCTTAGAAACAACTGGTAGAATTTAGTTATCTTTTTACCAATTCTGTCACTTGTCTACGTATTAGTGTGTATCTGACATTTTACTGCACGTTCACTTTAGGAAGTTCAAGGGTACCGTGTTGTTATGATGCGGTGAAACATGAGTGGGTAACGTTTGTTGGGGTTCATGGAGGATTGGTTTCAACAAAAGTGCAGTAACATTACAAGTTCAGGCTCTAGTACGGCTGATATGAACGGGTCCATTTAATTCACGTGCACGGTTTTTATCCACATAGAAACCGTAATGTTGCTATGGCGACAACACTGGGGCTGGTAGTTAGACGAACTTAACAAGGAGAATCAGGTTAGAGCCTCCATCAGCCACGTCAAGGGACCACATTGTATCCGTCCGACGTGAATAAAGAATACACGTCACATTAACTTCACCGGGGAGTTCTCGTATAAGCCATTAGCTGAATTACGGCTACATGCTCCCTTCTGGTTCAGGGATCCCTGTTAAGTCGTACTTGAGTCCTGCAATTCTGAGAAAGGTTGCTGTGATATCCCCCAGCTTTTCCTTAACCTTTTAAAGCCTAGCGGTAACTTTACATACCACCAGGTTTAGCGCTAAAAAATTCTACGTGGTGCCAACATTGCGTTTATGTGTTTTGTACGGATCTCAGAACAAACAGCAACTTTTGCCTTGTAAAACATTAAGACTCTGGTTTTTATAACCGAAGTGTAGAGTGTTTACAGCGCGGTACGCACTGAGTCCTTATATAAAACAGATAACGCTTCGTCTTTAAAGGGTTAAAATAGCGCTGTCTATTCGGGAAAGGGGGGAGTGTAGTCGGTATAGCGACTTTACTACGGGCTGGACGGTGCGTAGTTTGAATCCGTTTGGCGTGAGAGGTTTTTCTCTTCTCCGTAACGTCATACTGGCTGTGGGGCCTACCCAGCCTCCTGTTCAGTTGGTACCGGGTTTCTTTCCCGAGGTTGAAGCGCTGGCGCGTGTAGTTAACCACTCACCTCCAAAGAGTGCCGAGGTTAAGAATGAGTGGATCCATACGTGTAATTGCCTATACGCCTTCATGGCGTGGACAGGGAAAGGGTTACCTTTAACGCGGTCTGTTTCTGTACATTTCATACACTCATCTTCTTTTATTCTCTGCTTTTTTTCCTCAGGTACCTTTTTCTCATTTTCACAGTTTTCTGTTGTATGTGTATTACCATCACCGCACTCTGATATATTATTTTCGGTGTTATAGGCTACCAACAGTATAAAGAAACATGTTCGGGTATTGTCCGTCTTAACAATAAAACATGCCTGTTCTTCGCCAGTGTTTTCTTAATATAACGTTGTATTTATATAATTAAGTTGCTTTGTTTGTAATCATGTGTCTCTTGGATTAACGCCCTGCGTGAAACGTGGGTTTAATACTGCAGTGTTTATCAAGAATACCGTCGTGTGCGATGTGAAAGCGTAGATTCTGTAGATACCAACGACTTGCTGCCGTCTTCTTTCGGCTATAAAATGGAAGACAGAGGCAGGAAACTCCCTAAAATTTGGTACTAACACCTGTTTACTAAAATTTGGTACTAACACTTGTTTATTAAAATACACGGCGTTATGTTCTAGAACATCATATTCTCAGTGTTCTATTCTTTCGTGAATTTCGTAAACGACACACAAAATGATTAGCTAGATTCTTTAACCATGTAACAGACGCATAGACGTTTATAGACCCCATGAAGATACGCACCGAATTATTCTTAAGTTGTCATTAAATCCATGTGGTCAAGGTCACGTCCAGGCCCTTTTGCTCCTGGGCAAGACACGGGGCACCCATTTTATGTCAGGTTGGTTGGACTTCAGTGCCGGTCTGGACGTGTGTAGAAGAGAGCGAATTTATTGACCCCACAGGAGTTCAAACCCCAAAACATCCAGCCTGTAGCAAGTCGCTATACCGACTCCGCTATCCCAGTCACACAACCGTGGACTTAACGTAATGTCTCGCGCTTCCACAACGATTGATTTCTTTCTTGCTGCTGAGCTTTGATTCTGTCTTGTTCCTTTTTGAAAAAAAAAATATCGTACCCTGGATTCAATAAAGTACACTTTGTAGACAGTTCTTTTTTCAAAATATTAACTGTGGTATATTTAGTGAATGGACGGGAGGGAATATACTACTCAGAGCAGATTTTTGCTTGCTTTCCTGACGTATACTTGCAATACTTTTACACATAATTTGCTTTAGTATTATTTCCATGCAAATAGCAATTTATTGTTACAGATACGTACCAATCCTTTTTTACAAAGTCACGCGGAAGTTAGAAATTGGCGCGTGTTTCTTTAAATTTACATAATGTGTTAAATGTTCCAAACAAAAATTTTTACCTGAACCAGCTGCATATATCTTTTAATTTTTGACGTGTCTGCGGACCCTTTTAAAGATAGCAAATTTGATTTGAGCGCAATGTAAAGTGGGGTTATTGTGGGCTGTTGAGATTATAAATCAAATTCGTCTGACAAAACTTGGTCTACGCAACCAACGCCAAATATAACTGAATTTCTTTCAGTGTTTTCGGAGAAGACGTGTGGTGCAGGTTGGCAAACACGACTTTAAATTTATGTACTTTGTGGAAGAAAAGCTTAAAAAGTGTGAAAATTATTCACTGTCGCAACAATCTTCAGAATGTGCTCGAGTTAGGTAACGTGTATTTTAAATTCGCGTAGTTGTCAAAATGCAGATTCGGTACCGATATCTATAGATTTGTAGAAATGTACATAGGAATTGCACAGTTCGAGATTTTGAGGTTGTTATACCGGTGCTGCTGAAGACTTGTGTCTTCTGGGTTGTTGCGCTGTGTCGACTGGTAAGTAGTTACCGAAGTTTAGAAGGAATATAGTGCTTTCATCTTTAGGTTGCAGCAGTGAAAGGAAGGTGTTCCTGGACTGCGTGACCGTGAATATGAAGGCAGTACAACCCTTCGACAGGTCGGTATCTGTTCACCAGCTGACGAAGCTTGAATCTCCAGGATTCGCACAGGTTTATGTAACTTGAACGTGATATGCTGTGACATTGTAACTACGTCCAAGTGGAACTCATATTTCTAGTGGTAAGTAACGGTCATCAAACCTGAAACTGGCAAAGTTGTAATCTAACCCATGAATTATTTTACCAGTCTCAGAAATAATATGTAACTTCCCGGGATAACAAATTCATTGAATTGGTTTAGATTTTATTGAAGTCAATTCTCTGTCGTGGCGAGCTCCGTTACCATTAAATCTGTAATGAACTTATCTCTGTAACCTATGTGGTCCCTGAATGACGCGATCGATACCTCATTGTCTGTCGGCTGTCCGTTTCCTGTGCCAGAACAAATGACAATACAGAGCCAACGCGCATTAAAGACGCGACTCACGTGACAGACTGTGGTTAATTCTAACGTATCCAAACATACGTGTTATATCGCACCTCTCCTCTGTGTGTGTGTGTGTGTGTGTGTGTGTGTGTGTGTGTTGTTAGTAACCTCCGAACCCATGGACAGGTCTTAACGTTGCCTTTACCTTTTCAATTTTTCGGAGATAAAAAAATTGACACTTTAGGTAGAAGGTATAATAAATAGAGCGTGTTTTGAATTGAAGTAGTACAGAACAGTGCCCAGTTTCAACATCTGATATTGCCATACGAAAGGTACGATGAAGGTGAAAATGCGACTGCGGCATGAAAGTTAATGACGGAGTAGACGCATAGAGCCACGCATTCTTAACCTCGGCACTAGGTTTCGCAGTGGTCAGCTTGCCATCAAATGAAAGCAAATGTCTATGGAATGGATTACATGTGTAGCCCAAAACGCATGAAAACTCTACTTTTTGTATGATACGATGCCTCGTATGGAACTACGTACACACGTATAGTCACAGGAAGCCGTCCCTTTGCCATATTATTTAAAACGCTTTCTTCTGTAATGCGTATAGGTCACTGATGTAAAGTGTAGAATACCTCATACTAAGTACCACTTAGTGTAGGGATATAAAACGCATATGATGCAGTTGCTTTTTATCATCACATAGCATGGCAGATGTGAAACGCGTGCTCTTAGCATGAAATGGACCTTTTGTCTCTCCGCTTGTTTCATTCCTGACACTAGAGGAAAATTTGTACACAATTCGGGATGACAGTGGAGGTTGGATCCATTTTGAGTTCGTTTGGGTTCCCGAATTACTTGACGCTGTCCTCAGTAGGAATTAAATTTACAAAACATTGTTGTGTAGTGTAATGTATGGATCTACGTAAGAGCTTTGGTGTGTATAAATACAGATTTACTTAAGTTGTTGAGTTTTTAGTTCACATTTTAGGCGTGATGAGCAAATAACAGAATACATGGAAATATAAATCTACGCATTTGTAATGCGATAATTTGTAGTAAGTGAATATCAGTTGCGAATAACACATATGAAAAATAACTTTTTATTGCAGCATACCTTCCCACTTTGTTTTTGACAGTATGCTTCGTCACAAAGCACAGTGGGATACATGAAGCCCGGAGTCAGTGTCCGTGTCAGTGGCATAACACGATTGCGTATACAAAAATAAAAACTGACAAAATTTAAAACTTCAATTCTATGGATTTGACAGTCTGGAATTAATCCTGGGGCTATATTTGTAGGCTTCTTTATTCATTGTCAATACCAATTAGTTTTACTACAGGGAAAAACAATGACCACGTATTCAAATTTTCGTCCTTGTACCAGGTTACCTTTCAGTGCCTCACAGCGGTTTATGACGTTTTCAAACGATAATCATCTTGCAGGCTGTGATGTTTTGGTTCGAGCACATGAGTGCTGTTGGGACTACCGATTTTAGGAGTAGGCCTATATATAGAAAAACAAGCTGACAAAGATTCGTGTACGAAATATCCGTAGCGATTCTTTGGTAGAAAAGTAACTCAAAATATTATGCAATATCTGTCCTGAGACGTTTGGTTTTTGAAATATCTGTCACTGTCAAAGAGGTTTGTACACTTGTTAGCAATATTATTTGTCACTACAACAGAGTGCGTGGTTAGATGTGTTTAAAGACACGCAGTGAACATCATGTCTCAGTTGTGATCGAAGTATCATGGTATACACATATGACGAATAGTGCGACGTGCATTTAGTTTTCTGCGCCTAATATAGTCGCACTAGAACTATCGCACAGGAATAGGCGCTGCGCATTCCTGGTCGCCGTCATGCACACACTAATGTTTTCGACGATTGCAGCAGTCTCTGCGTCAGACAGAAATTGTAAACCTACGGCGCTTGTGATTGCATATCACCCACCGACTGTACGAACACCACCCAATAAAGATGCCATAATTGCAGCTGTGGAACGAGAGTTGTGGTAAAGCTCACTCTATGTAACACGAGATTTGGGACTCTCCAGACCAGCGTTCGTCGAAGTACTTCGTGACGATCCGTTGTATCCGTACCACTACTCGCGGGGTGCACATTTCTTTCAAGATTATTGTCCTTTACGGAAACAATTGTACGAATAGTCACAACATTAACGCGTTGCAGATGAGCTGTTGTAGTGATAAGTCTGTGTACATACGAAGCGTGTTCTACGCGTTAGAATGTGTTCAACTTCCACAACAGTCATATCTTGGTACGGTATAATCTTTATGCTATCCGCGAACGTGGCTATCAAGTTGACTTCAGCGTCAAAAGCTTGAACTGCCATCGTCGGGACCACTCACATGGGCCCCTGCAGCTGCCTGACAGGTTCACTGGTCAGTGATGTAATATTCTGGAAGTTGTTCTGGTGGTGCTGCTTAAAAAAATGTGCCTTTAGCTGTGAGGCAGAGTATGTGCTATCAGCACGCTGGAGCCCAAGTACTCTGTTGGGAAGATGTCCCCCTGTGGTCGAACGCGTCATATCCAGGAAGATAACCAACTGCATGACCTCTTCGGTCGGCGGATCTAATTTATTGGAGTTTTTCGTGTGGGAACACGTGAAGGGGCATATTTGCATAGTCCCTTCCAGAGATTCTGAAGATGTGGTGGCAAAATTTCAAGCAGCCTTAACCGCAATCGATGCCTTCGTATTAAGTGGTGTTAGAACGCTGTGCATCGCACTGCCCTCTTTCTTGAGATGGGTGCAGACCGCTTCATGCATCTGCTGTAACTACGAGGAGCGTATAGCTTTTCATTTTCTTACCTTGCGCAGCTTAGCGGTGACTTGTAACTGGAAAACCCTATATCGTAGGACGGATGAAGTATTTTCGTTTGGCCTTTTAACGTGAAAAAACAATACGGAGAGTTTGTGTTTGAATTTCTTTTTACTTTGCATCTGGGGGGGGGGGGGCGCCAGAAGCTGTAGCTTGACGCAGTGCGCATCCAACATATGCAACAGTATGGAAAGTGTGAGTGCATTGACATTTTCACAAGATGAGTAGAGCTGCAGAAAATTCTGAAGGAAGTATTTTTAAAATGTATTTTTTGTTCTTCAAAATTAGTAGGATATATGTGTGTATTCCAGTTAACACTCTGAAGCACAAATGTCAAGTTACGACTATTTTAAAAGCGGAAATCATCCTTACAATAAACGCTTATAAGAGTCCATTAAAACGATGGACCGGTTAATGCTTCTTAATGAAATAATAGCTGTCTATTTTGATAATGAGACGGAACACGTAAATAAGTTCTGTGGCAGTGTTTCGGTTTCAACGAAATGGCACTTGTGATAAGTACTGTGCTTTAAGGGGTTCATGGTTCGAGAGTTCTTGTCTGTTACAAGACAGTTCTGTTTTTGGACCGCTAATGAAACTTTTACATAAACACAATACCCTTAGTCGTAACATTTTTAACATACAGACATTTGAAAGATGGTAAATTTCTTGACCAAATGAGCAACCAGCAGCTTCTCAAGGAGAACATTATTCCATGGAATTACAGAAAGGGCCGGGTACAGCAAGTATGTTTCTTAATCTTAAAATTCCAGAGTTTGTGAAAATACCAGTGCTCTGTTGCATTGCTGTTCATTCGTGTGTGTGTGTGTGTGTGTTTTTTTTGTAGGAGGGAGCGGTTTAGTAACAAACAATGATGAAGCTGATGTTTCTGTTCCCCTTCCAATTAGTCGCTATCTGCGCTGCCGCCTACTGTGTATCTGCTTGTAGTTTCGCTGCAGTTTATTTTGTATCCGGCGACCTGTTTGCGCTGATGCAGCGTAACGAATGTCACTTCAGCGTGGTATGTTCTCCCTTGCTGGATACAACTACGGTATTGTCAACTAATTGCATTGCACACACACACACACACACACACACACACACACACACACACACACACACACATTAGTAGCGGACGGAGTTGCAGCATTTGAAACTTCTTTCATAAAATCAACCGTCTTTCCTGTAATGAATCCTTTTATTTTAACGAACGTTTGTTGACGGATTGGAGAAGGAGGATTCCAAAATGTTTATAAAATCTGCCATTCCTGGTGCAGCTGGTAACGTTATTGAGGCCTATTTGTCTCTTATCTACGAAGCTATTAGCAAACGAAGTCCTGTCCAATAGTACCATGGCTACGCATCATATCTTCGAGGTTTTTCGGAAGGATAAATTATGGAATGATTTAAGGTTAATATACAAGAATCTGCGTGGGCGCAGAGAGATAAACCAGGAAATCTCAAGACTGTTGGTGTACGGGCTGAGATTCGAAGCTATCACCTCCTGCATACAAGTCACAACTATTACCTCTTCTGCCAACCGGCTCGACAGCTCGAATGATAAACTCGAAGATGTAATCTATATCCTATGCAATGTGGCCGTCATATCTCCATTCCTGTTTGCTATTGTATGTATATCTTTCAAGCCGACTTTCCTGACACGTGTATTCGTAGTTTTACTTAGTCTCTCCAGTTTATTCCCAGTTCGTCGTCTTAATTTCCGATGCTTTAGGTCCGTACCTTGTATATCTTAAAGAGAAAGCTTCTGTAATTGCGCCAAGAAAGAAGCTTCCAGATCTGTTTGCCAAATACTTGAGGAACATCGAACCAATAAAGTCCATAAGTGTGAAATTCTTCAGGCGACTCATCTCACTTTAAAATGCATTAAACTCTGACTTCGAAAGTGTTAGACCATTTTTTCCATTTCATACAGGGATGTGCCAAATCTCGTCTTTCGTAGGACTGTTTAAAATGGGAGGTAAAATAAGTGATACATATGACAGACGAACGGCAAGTAACGAACGTGTATCTGGAAAGGAATTTCAATTACGGTGGTCGAGAATTGCTGTGTAGCAATTAAATTCAGTGGAAACCCAGTTAGGGCCAAAAACATATTCCAGCCGCGACGAATATGTGTTGACATTTAATTTGAAAGATTCAAGATAATTGTAAAGCTTTTAGAGTAATTGGAATTCCAAGCCAGTATTGGTTAAATATTGAAACAGAAATACTCCTGTGTTAAATGCAATGAATGAACAGATATTATGTTATGCAGTAAAGCACTTTTCTATAAGAAACGAATTATTTATTTTATAGTTCTACGATAAATGGCGTACACATTTACTGAAGTAATTATATTAGTATATTATAGTGGATTGTTGGGTGGCGTAAGGCGGGAACTGCAAATAGAGATGGCACTTCTGTTACCTCCCAGGCTTCGCCCATTATTATTCCATTGGAAATTATTTGAAATCTTCATAGAAATTAAAAACCAGGAAGAATTGGTACACAGTGCCTGAGCCTCTAAATGCGCTCATAAAAAAGATACGCCTATTATATTACGTCATTATCAGGAACAGTGAACGTATATATTGGTTCGTGTATCACTAGATTTAACACCCACTTCGGTGTCTAAGTAACAGTTCATTGAGACGGCTGTAATTAATAAATAACATTGGTTTAATTAGATTCTTCATTCGAAAAGTTATCCTTGTCCACGATGTGCATGCGTATGGGGGGAATAGAGGTATAGCTCACCTTATTCATAACTTCAGGTGTGGATTGAGCTCAGTATTAGCGCTCTCGACGTAAGGGTTTATTAAAATTTGACTCTTGTTTTGTGCGAAATGATTGGCCTGTGTAACAGAATTCTCTTTGATAAGGCCTTGGTCATATTGTAAAGAAAATACGCCCTCGCCTGTTAGTCCAAAACACACAAATATAGAAACGACAAAATTAGTTTAATTTTACAATGATGGTCAAAACTTTTCTGATATTTTCAGACTGTTTTGTATCTATGCTTATTGCTTCGGAAGAAGGAAGCATCAGTCGACTGTCCAAATGCTTTTGCCTGTATCAGACTCTGGCCATGTATTTGTATTTTTGTTTATGTACTTCAGCTTACTAGACGTTGTACTGTACAGATGTGTTGAACCGCGTTTACGTGGGTATATACTTTATCACAAGAAGGTTATGGCGGGGTTTAATGATTACAGTAACACATTTTCCATTAAGAACTACCCTGAAATTCCCCTTCTCATCTCGTAAAAATTACCAGTAAGCATTAACAGCTCGCAGTCAAGAAATGAACTTGAAATTTAATATGTGTTACCCCGCAAATGTAATTAGATTTTAATAAACCGTATTGCAGCACTCATTGCGGGAGTCAACCCGTCAATAAACAGGCTGTGTTTTGCAGGTTTCACTGGTCTGTTGAAACAAAAGTTAATATTGATATGCCACAGGCAATCCGTGTACAGTACCCCGTGTGTATAACTAAAACTGTCGTCGTAGAGCACTCATTCTCGGGAAGCTGTTAGTCGCACAACTAGTCACAACATTCCGTGCCTTGTATAGTACGAAATTATTTATTACCACATTCACAGTTACCTGCTGCTGGACTCTGTTCTGACCCAGACGTATGTAATTCACATCTTCAATTCCGTTTTAATGTCTTTTCATATTATCTTACGGTCTGGAATTATGACTTCCAAGTGATTTGTTTCCATCATATTTTTCGACTAAAATGTTGTATGCCTTCTCCTTTCTCCGATGAGTGCTTCATGCCGCCACCACTCTCCCATAGCTCTGTTATGTTACCCGAATAATTGTTGTGGTAGTGTCCATTTACTTCATGGTAGGGGCACAGGACGTTATACCTTAATTTAACGTGCATTTTGTTTTACGTTATTTTTGTTACTTTTTCCCATCTCACGGGTTGCTGCGGTTAAGGTACCTCTTCTTTAAGTTCGTAAAATTTGGACTGATGTTAAGAACCAGGATGGCATATGTATTTGGATTTAACTGGTGACGAACCAGACTAACATACACGTATGTGTAAGCATGCATTTGGTTACGAACCACACTAAGACATGTATCTGCATTTACCTGCGTACGAAAAAGATTACCATATATTTCTATTTCGCTAAGAACCAGATTAACATGTGTATTTGCCCTTACTTGGATACAAGCCAGACTAACATATAAACCTGCACGTTTGTGGTTACGGACCACAGTAGTACGTGTATCTGAATTTATTTGATTATGAACAATGTCAACATTTGTGTGCATTTATCTGGTTAGGAATTCGCAGCCCTTTTTTTCAGACCGTTTCCTTCGCTATAGCAATTTCAGGCCTTGAAGCTGACTTCTGTTACGGCTTTAAGTTTCTGAGGCTGCCTGAAAACGTATTTCGGAAAGCGCAAATTTCGTATCAAATAAAGCGTAATCTTTAATAACATATTTTAATGGGTCAGAAACATCTGCCTAATCTTGTTACATGAAGCCGCACTTACCGTCCGCTTACACAGATTTCACCTCGTGGCAGTAGCAGCTGTTCCCTGCGTTCAGCCGTAATTAGTGATAAAACCGCAACAGCCATACGTTTTTCTACTTACTTTATGGCTTTGACCATAGACAACCCCATATGGACACACAGCACAGCGTGGTCTGGCCTTTCCCTTGGAGCACCGCTGATGCAGTAGTAGCAGTCGCCTAGGATTTTGATCCTCAGCTGTTGGTAGCGCTGAAACAAGCAAAGGATTTTATTTGGCGAGATTAGAGGTTCTCACATCCGTCCTGCTAAAGAATCTATTTTTTGGGGGATGTGATAATGTATACAGTGGTGTACAGGCGCCAAGCTTTCGGGGGAGCTTGCTGCCACCTTCTTCGTGGTATTCCAAAAAGTGTGGACGTTGGAGGCGTCATGGTCCTCCGAAACTGTGATAACTTTATACAAATACGCAAGACGTCGCGTGAGAGAAGGCTGGAATCGTCGGTTGCTTATTCTTTCTGCGATCCTCTCTCCTTCAAAGAGAAAATAACATTCATCTAGGGTCAACCAACACTGGCTAGGGAAAGACTTGCAGTGCTAACGATTATGGTGCGGCGGAATGTCATATGCCAAGCCAACAACTTTCACTAGCCACGTATAAAAAATAGTGGCCAGTGGATTTTTCATACCGCTCTTAGGACCAGTTACATTTCGTAGGGATTGGTTAAAGCTTATAAGTCTGTGTATACTATCTGTCTATACCATTTATTATAAACTTCCAAGGACTAGTATGAAAATATGTGGTCTTAAAAAGAAAGTAACCCCTTACACTTATTTCTTTTGCCAAGTGCCAAACGGATTAGAGATTTATGAAATTACGAGTATATTAAACTCTGACATAGAGCGTATGAAGTGATAGTATTTAAATGGATATAAAAATAGGGTGTCAACGTAAATACAGTTTAATCAACTAAAAAAATTTAAAGAAAATTAGGTTTCAAAATGACCTAACCTATGTTGTAATTGATTGATGTGGAAACAATCAATCATAATTAGTGTGATCACTAGGAATAATGACTGTGAGTAAAAATCTTCAGTCTTCACCGTGTCTAAGTCAGATCTGCCGGAAATGGTCTTACGACACAGGCATGTAGGAGACGTTTGTAACAAATAAGTGGCATACACAGGAGATTTATGATTATATGCGATAGAGTATAATGAAAATAGACGGGTATGCAGCATGTGCAGGTGAGATAAGAAGTGCGTGTGTAATATTTTAGTCGAAAAACCAGAAGTGGAGATACCTTCTGGTACAACAGATGCTAATGACAGGCATTGAGGACGTCAGCCGGCTCAGGGTATATTTCAGCGGCGGGCCCGTGTGAAGGCGTAATGGAAGTTTCAGATGCCACAGAAGGCAGCTTCTCGTTGTAGGCTTCATACTCTGGGATGAGGTTGATGTCTGACTAGATGCTGACTAAAATGTTGCAGGCCTGGACAGGGCGTTAGGGGTCCAGGAATTTGAGGCTTCCAGAGTTTCTAGACAGTCGGCCCTTCATGTGTCGATTGTCAGCCCTACGCACCGGCTGCCTTTACCTGATACTCAGTTCTGTTAGAGGCTGAGTCGACCCCAGGGTCATGATGCGGCCGGAAGGATTAAGTCAATTGAAAATCCCAATGACTCCATCGGGAATCGAACCCACGACCTTTCCTCTTGCAGCGCAGTTGCTCAACCAACTGCGCCGTGGCATACCCCAGGTTAAAAAGTAGGGATAGACAGAATTTTTGAAAGAATCGCAGTGAATGCAGAAGGAAAACACAGTTCTGTTATGAGTATTTATCATAGCTGACATTGCTTGGGCTTAAAAGCACCTCGACGTGTTCCAGTGTAGCGTTGAGGTTTTGCTGTGTGTCTAAACAGGTGTCAGACTGGAATTTGAAGCCTTTAGTATGGATGGAGCATGAAAACTGCACATTGCCGCGGCTATTAGACCTGCGGGTGTTTGCACCACACTTCATAGTACAAATGATGATCATTGCAGTTCATTACAGTGGTAAATTAAATGGTGCCGCAAATATAGACAGCGTACTCACTCAAATACGTCGTCTGATTTGTGTAAAAGGAAAATGCAAATGCTTTAAAGTATGGGATATATTAGTTGAGGGCTCAAATTTCCTTCTTACTTCCGTTTAGAAATAAGTTTCTAATTCTTAATTCTAAAGAAACACATTTCGTCAGGGAAGAAACTGTCTTTACCAAACTGGAGTATAACAAAACATCCATACTGAGGAGGAGGAGGAGGAGGAGGGGGGGGGGGGAGCATACTGACTGTACTTGAAAAGGAGAACACGTTTTATTCTGCCGTTATATTATGATCTAGACAATTCTTACGAATAGGAAAGCATGACGATACACAGCAGTAGAGTAGAGCTGCAGCATCGAAGTTTGTCTCTATATATCAGCGCTGTTTATTGCATATCTTTACTGTACAAACTTTAATATCGTAGCGTAATTGTATCTGTTGTTTAGGAGTTCAAACGTGCAACTGCAGTAAAATTTTAATTTAAATGGATATTTGGTACTTACCTCTGATAACCTATCAAATCTTGCGAAAAGTTCATTGAGTATTTTGACCAGCTCGGAGGCGGAGTATGTGGAGGATATGGCGGTGAATCCCACGATATCTGCATACAGGATACTGCAACAAGAAGGCGTGTCGGCGTTATTGTGCACACTGTGCTACGTAAACGGGGTTTCACTATGTCTGTAAGCACACATCGTATCTTATAATATGGAAGGTCATGTGTGTATCAAAATTATGCATGAAGGTGTGTGTGTGTGTGTGTGTGTGTGTGTGTGTGTGTGTGTGTGTGTGT